>JAQFYD010000192.1:0-25252 GCA_034694225.1 Bourletiella hortensis | reverse complement strand
TACCTTTCTACGTGCGAACAAGAACAAGTTAGACATCATCCCATTATCAAATTATTTATTAACATTCATAGAAAAAATATGGTCAAGCTCCTCACATGCTGAATATGAATTAGTTTATGATAAAGTACACGACAAAAAAAGTATAATATGGTGATGAGGAGAAGGAGATAGACATGAGAGCATTATTATGATTCATAATAAATAATGATGGGGAAGGGTATAGAAAACTATTATGTGAGAGAAGTGCTACTGATGGGAAACGTTTACGGAGAGCAATGATTCCTTCATCTCAAGGTATATGACAACAATGTATAATGTTGCTTATTAAAAATCAATGATAATTATCAGTCACATTTACCTTTATCAGCAGCAGCCATGAAAGTGTATTTTCTTGTAATGTAATAATTAGAGGAAAACTTATTGTAATGGCGGAAGCGATTTCTCCTGGAATTTTTATTTCTAACAAAATGTTATTCAGCCTTTCTCATATTAGTCATAATCGTCTGTAACGATATAACAAGTTCGAGGTTATCTTTCTCCTGTACATTGTCACAATGATAAAAAGATTTCTTCCTCGATAGTCCTGCCGTTATAGCAGAATATGGCGGTTGGAACGAGTTAACCATTGGCACCTTCAGCTAATCATGCATGAGATATGTACAAAATAATGGTGATAACTCAAACTTTATCTCTAGGTTCATCTGACGTTAGAAGACACGGCAGTGGGACATTATTTTAACATAGTGTGACTTATGGAGCACTTATTCATAAGGGAATGTTATGATGTCCTTTCTGGTAGTTCATTGCTATGCTTGCATATTTTTGCACGAGGACTTTACTCTTCTGAGGTTACCGTCTGACATAGAAGAGATGATGATGATGAGAGTGAAAGTATTTATTATGCTAATGCATCTCATGTATTTCTCTCCCATGCATGTGCCCTTTCAAAATTTCCTTATGTAAATAATTCTCTTCTCAGCTTACGGCATTACAACGACAACCAAAAGCAAGCCATTACCCTTTGTTGTTGTTCATAATAATATTTCCACTCTGTTTCTATAGTATATGTCCATTTTAAATGCGGAATAAAATCCCAAGGAATCTTTGAAAGACAGATGGAAAGGTATAGATGTTATGTGTGGTCGTATCCTTCCGTAGTTAAATGATGATTACGAGCTGTAAAAAAGGGACTAAAATTGGGAGAAATATCATTTTGTTCATGGAGAGATGCAGACTTATAAACCAGTCTCACAAGTTTGGTCGCATTGTGCCGCTGCTTGCTTGACGTGAGTAGCATTTGGAATTTATTGCGTCTTTAAGTCATTAGGAAATGCATGTGCTGTGAGCATGAGGATGAGTTTAGTTGATTATGGGGCTTCAGCCTTTGTCTCTGCCTGCATTTATTTCATTACTATGAGCAAAAGAAGGAAGTTGTTCACTTGAGTCTCAATTATGGTGATAATAATGGAGCGGAAAGGATGCTTGGTGCATTTTAAATATCGCTACTGCAGCTGGTGGTGATTTTTAGTAGAACTATTTTAGGTTATAACTCCCTTGTGGAATTCGTTTAAACGCAATTTAACGCATTAGTTGTTACGCAATAATGGAGGCCTGAAGGTGTGGTTAGGTATGTTCCAGCGAAGAAATCAGTGGGTTGACAGTCAGACACTTTTTGGGACTTGTTTTGTTGGGTAACCAGGGCGGAATTAATTGTTATGCGTTAAGGAAATCAGTATTTGGAAGTGCACTTCTTGTCGTATTTACTTATTTCCTCATTAAATATAATTTGTAAGGCAGTAGTTGCACGAGGAACAGGAGCTGCTATAGTTGGAGGTTAGCCAAGTTGATGAAGAAGGAACGGCAAAGACTGATACAGCGTTAATCTGCTTTACTCTGTTGTACTAAGTCCGGTTTCACCCTCATAGTAGTATGTGTTCAAGTTGATCAGGACTTTAAGAGTAAATAGACGAAGACAAAGTAGTAATAGTAAATAGTCTGCATATGATTAGTACATATCAGCATGTGTGTATGTATATGGTGGCAAAGTATGTGCACTTGATGATCAAGATGATCAAGTGCTTGCTTACATATTTAGTTGCATTGAAACGGTGTGAGAGATGATCAAGTGTGGATAAGTGGGATCATTTATTTGTCTTTACCATTTTAAGAAGAATATTTTCTCCTCCTTTTCTATTGTGGCTAATCCTCCCTATGCTTGAAGAAAAATCTTGTTCAACGTACGTTCCCTCTCATCTTCATCATTATCATCATCATCCTATGGGCATAAATAGTAGCAGTCAAGGCCTTGGTCTCATTTTCTTCATGGGTCACTTTCATTCTTGTTCACATTGTAGTATCTTGGGATCGGCTCACTCACACACTGACTGCACTCCTGTGTCAGTTCCAGTGCCCCACAAACCAGTTACTCAACATTCTGAAGAGAGCAATAAAAATGGAGGCCTGGGGCAATGAAGCTACACAGGACCTTTAATATATTTTACTCTGTGTCCAGTCCCATTCATAAACAGACACAATAATAATGCACACATGGATGGTAGTAGTAGTAGTAGCTGAACAATGGACTTTGGTCATAAACTGTACTTTCGACTTGTACCACCAACGTTGTACCATAATGTCTCTTCATTCATCGTATCGTTTCCAAATACAAAGTTTCACTTTCGCCAGCTCCCATCCTCTTCTCCCTTTACAAGCTCACTTTCTCAGAACTCCAGTTTCTATCATATTTTGAAAAACATATCAATCATGATCTAGTTTTCCCGGTATAAGATTGCATGCAATGATGCAACATGCAACTTTTTGGGCATGCCATATGAGTTTCTAATTGTGATGCATTCCCATGGAGCGCTCTAACTCTGCAATTTCGCATTAGCCACAGCGGAGCAGAGCAGGTCAATAATGATTCTAATTACGTCATGATAATTAAAGGGAAAATTATGTCATAGCCATGACCTGGCACAGTTGCCTGGTACAGTTGTGTGGAACCATTTTTAGATGAAGCTTCCGGCAACAATAATTCCATGACATTGCTTCCTTATACGAGGGCCTCTGTGAATCTCTCCTTCACTATGACAGCAGAATTTACGCAAATGTTAGGCATGGAAGGATAATGTAAGAGCATAGAATTACGAAGAACAACTATGACAGCACTAACTTACACTATGAAAGATAAGGTACATGTAATCTCTATAGGGATTCCCCAGACGTGGTGGTATATTATTGAACGTTTTGTAGAGCAAACTTGTGACCAGAAACTCCAGCCGTCATCTTTACAGCAGATCCCTAACTTTCACTTTTTACAGTGTGTCGATCATCATTGGACAGCCCAATCGCAAATACCATAGGTAGGTTAGTCTGACTGTATACATAAGCAAGCAAGCAAAGGAAAGGTCCCGCACAAGTGGTAATAGGTAGGGACCATAAGTACCATTGCTGAAATTAGGATTTAGAATCTCTCTGCATGTGTATCCATACAAATATATATAGCTGAACGGCTAGCCCTCCTCATGACATGATCATGATGAGGAGGAGGAGGAGGTAGGAAGTAGCAATAGCAGTCGCAGTAACAACGGTAGAAGTAGCAGTAGTATAGAAAGAACATGAGCAAGTAGCATTATTGGCAGGAGAAGGAAGCAAAAGCAACTGGTTGAAAAATAATCCCCATTTGTCGGCAGTATAAAGAAGTAGTAGAAGTAGAAAGTGGTTTCAGATTTTTACTCACACCATCAGTCTGTCACTGAGTCAGTTAGTGAGTTAGTAAGGCAAGGTGGTAGATCTGTGTTGTGCTCTTCGAGGATAGCAACTTGGCGTGTGTGCTCAAGTTGTTGTTGATGTTTGGGCGCGCATCTTACTACTACTGCTGGTGAGCAAGAATATATAAGAAAAGGACTAAAAGTGTGTGTTTTTCAATAATCTTTCGGATAAGAAAAAAAGTGCCATTCTAACTCTCCCTCATTGTTGTTGTTGTTCTTCTTCTTGTCGTTATTGTTGTGGTGGTGCTTGTCATCAAAAAGTTACTGCCGTCATCATCATCATCGTTTGTATCCTGTCTTCTTCTTATTATTCCTTCTTTACCTGTTTCTCTCTGCTCATCAGGAGATCAAGCCAGGACAATATGCTACCTTTATTAACATGCTCAACTGCTATTACCGGTAGGGAGTTGATGATCAGACGGAGATCATCATCATCGAGTGTTAACGGTGGAACTAGTAGTACTACTGCTGTCACTTCATCGTCTATTGCCACCCTCACCACTAAGAACCTCTTACTTTCCATTGGGTTTTTACTCCTAATAACCACTCAACTTGCCAGTAGTGCACCATCACTCAAATTTTTCGGACCATCACATCCTCCTAGTACAAACGCTGCTGGCGGTGGTGGCCGTGAGCCGATTTTTGCCTCGTTTTTGAATCATAGTAAAAGTATCCAGCATGCTGACGTTGGGGGAAAGCAGAAGATCACCTTTGGACTTACATCCACAGAGTCACAAGAGTATTCTCGTCATCTTCGGGAAGTCTTACAGGATGACAAGGTTTGACATTTGACATTTGAACAAAAGCTTAACATTAACGTCGTTATGGTTTCTGTCACTCATCTGCTACTATACCGCTTCTTATGAGCTCGTGTGTTAATATTTAATGGCTATTGCTTAACGGTCTTTTGACGCCTGCTTTGCGACGAACTGACCACACGGATGCTAATATGGAGAAATGCGATGCTCACTGCAGCCATTTACTATTGTGAAGTGTGGTCATTTGGAAGATGCATTTCAAAGGAGTGTTGGATAAACGGGGCGGAAATGTTACTTGCTGCTCTGCTCTCTGGGATTTGCTTTAATTAGTTTACCAAAGGTGGTTTTAGGTCTGTTTCCTACTTACTTTGTAATATTGCCGCTGCCGCCGACCTAAAGGGAGTTTGCATTAATAATCGGCACGTTTAAAAAAACTGCCAATAATACTTATAGGAGGATTTTTAATTGCAATGAATTATGTATGATGCTGCTGTGTGTGTTTGTGTGTGTCCATGTATGGGGAGCTATAGAAGAAGCATTGATTCATTCAAGTTCTCACATATGATTATTATTATTATTATGATCAAGTGCTGGATTTTGCTTTAGAAACCTACCTCATTATTAACAACACGAGCACATACAGTACTTGTAGCATATAGATGCCCTGAAGTAATCAATTATTCAAGAGAGAACAAGTTTAGTTACCATTCATTCCAAGTGGACGACGTTTCTGATTTTTGTTATTCTCTCTCTCTCCGTTGCTCTCGTGACGTCCTTCTAATAATCTTGCACCTGATCCCATGCACACTTCTTTAATGTGATAATAAAATATACAAAATAATAACGGCTCAAAGTGCGAGAGACAGTAGTGCAGAGCAGACTTTCGACCCTTTAGTTAGTGAGGTGCAGCGAGCTTGCGTTCAATCGGATGGTAAATTATTCCTGTAAGGAGATGAGATGATATAGTTATACAGAAAGCTTACTTAGTTGGCAGCCGGCTTCCGCTCAACGTTGTCCCAAGTGTCAATCAACAAAAACATGTTATCTTTCTATAAATCATGCAACTTGCAGATATCTTTCAGGGCTATTAGATAGAAGGAAGTAGCGGCTCGCACTTTCTTTCTCATTTATATCCCATTTGGAGTGAATTATTTGGAATTTTAGGATATGTTGCTATTATATGCTCCAGTTCAGACTGTCAAGCTGGGGTTTGTAGGAGAGGAAATGACGGCTGTATGAACATGTTTACCTGTTGTGAACAAAGTCAGATTGTTTCCTGCAGCTTGCGGCAGATCGGGCCTGATATTGTTATGTAACAAGAGGGCGTTAGGATCTTCGTAACAGAATGCAGTTGTTGCTCAACTCGGCGGTTTTAGGATGAAAGTCAGAGGCGTTTGCTCTGCGTGACTAATTGCGGTGGTGGGAAATTAGAGCTGCAAGTATTTATGGATAAAATTCTCGTTTTTTGACCGTCGGATGAATGACTGACAGAATTTTAAGAGAGAATGAGGAAGGTGAATGTGGTGTGTGTGTGTTTGTGTAGGCATTGGGCTATTCTTCTTCTTCTTCTTCTTCTGCTACTACTTCTGCTACAGCCAAGGGTTTTCCTAAGAATTCACGAAAATACGATCCTCTATTCACTTTACAGTTTCGGGGTTTAGCTGAGTTACTCCGCCAGTCATCCGGATGTCCTGATTGTGGTAAAGAATTGAACACTTAGAGCTCTGTTTTGCAACATGTTCATGCATGTATGGCGTACAGCGAGAGCCTGCTGGAGATTATGGACAATTCTTGCTTTTATTGCTTAACTTTTTAAAAAAGATGTTTGAATTTAAAAATACACCTAATCTCCAGTAGCCTCCCGTCAGTATTAAACGGGTGATGTGGATAAATGTTAATAGACACTGAAATAATGAAATTATTAGTTTGTGGCATTAGCCATCGGGAGGAGCGAATCGTGGGAGGGAGACTTGCCGAAGTAAATTCCTATCCCTGGTTAGCAGCATTGGAATACCGAACTAAATTCTATTGCGGGGCCACACTCATCAGTAACCGCTACGTTCTTACTGCCGCACATTGTGTCCATGGGTAAGAAACTGAATTATTCATCTTGTCAGAATTTGCTGACATGCCAGTGGGTATCCTACAGTAGTGAGAAATGTCATGGAATATTTTGTATCTTTCCAGTGTGCCCAAGGACCAAATTACGATTGTATTTGGTGAGCACGACAGAAATGTGACTCACGAGTCTCCTACTCATTACCGCAAGATTGACACCATCATTAAGCACAGGTCATTCAACAGAGCAAATTTCTACAATGACATCGCCGTGCTCCGTATGGACAAGCCCATAAGATTTTCACGCTACATCTCCCCCGCATGTCTGCCCATTGATTTAGGTTTGTATATTTCAAAACTTGTGCCACCATGATGGACCCTATAGGACTATTGTCACAGATTTTCGTTTTTTGTTTGCTGCAGAGGATGAGGACTTTGACGGACACCGTGGCACAGTCGCCGGCTGGGGTCGTACGCAAGAGAAGGGAAAGCCATCACCTATCTTAAGGGAAGTGGAGGTACCCATTATGACCAATGATGTAAGATTTCTCGCCATAACGCTAACACAAAACTCTGTGCAACGAACTTGGGTCAGGTCACTGGAAATTGACTGTTTTTTGTTGTGAATTCTAGGAATGTACTAGCCCTGAATATTCACACTATACCAGTCGGGAAATCACAGGGAACATGATGTGTGCAGGGTACGTCGAGGGGAAATTGGATGCTTGCCAGGTAATTAAATCTTTAAGCCTGCAACTTGAATGGCTGCGGCGTTATGAATATTACGAACATTTTCATTATGTTTATCTCAATTTCCAGGGAGACAGTGGTGGACCACTAAACTGGGAAAGGGACGACGACACAAGCAAGGAAGGTGTCAAGTATGTAATTGGAATCGTCTCATGGGGGCAGGGTTGTGCTAGACCAAAATATCCAGGAATTTACACAAGGATAACAAAATATTTAAACTGGATCCGAGAGAATACTTTAGACTCGTGTTTCTGCTCGAATCCTTAGTACTATATCAGAGGTTTCACAAACCAGTTTTTTGTTGACAGCTGTCCTTACGGCACATACCAGTGAGTTAGATATATAAAGCAAACTAGGACGTGGTATTTTAAATGTTGAATGACTTTCTTGAGGATAATTTTCTTTGAATGGTATTTATTTTGGTTTTTCTGCAAGTTTGTATTCTAACCATTGCATGCATGGATGCTCCAAGTGTCCTACTACTACAGCATCACTGTTTTTCTGATTATAGTTTTTTTTTGTTTTGCTACAACGAACCCTTCTTGTTTAACTATTTAGCAGCACACCCCCGACGTATCCACAGCTACTGTTGTTGCATGTTGCATTGTGAAAATGCCCGCTTGTTTTTTTATAAGAAAAATGTTATGATGATCTCAGCAGAAGAAGTTATTGTGACGCTTGCTTGTTCGAGATTGAAAATAATGTTAAAAATGTTTTGCATGTAATAATAATTTTTTTGTTAATTTTATTACGAATAATAAAGCGGTTTCTGTAACAAATGATCATAATAAATGGGAGGGAGACATTTATTGAAAAATTAATCTCTATACGTACACAACAGGCCTCTAAATAAAAATGACATGCTATAATAGGGACTCGAACTTCAATATACTGACGATGGTGAGTTATAATTATATTTACACGGTGAAGTTTTCAGTTCAGCCGCATTATGAGGCCTCAAGGCCCAACTTAAGGATAAGACGTGGGGGGTCTTACAAGGAATTTGGAATCGATTAATAAATACTCTGTCGCAATAAATAACTAGCCTAGCGTATTATGCTTCAAATCCTCTAATAATTATGCACGTCGCGGAGCTATTACAATGCCTACTCAATAATTATCACAAACTTTAAAGATCCATTTGAATCATTATCATAATTCATCCGACGAATTACAAGGCTCCACTTCTTAATTACGGGCTATTATTATTACTCGTAGTTGACAATAATGTGCTGCTAAATCATGGCTCCAAATATCAGTTGTTTCTTTTAGCCTTTCAAAGAGAAAGTACACATTCGCAAATTATTTACAACAAATACTAAAGGACAGAATTAAATTTAGTCTCGTCGGGAGTTATTGAGAGGCAACCATGAAAGACTTCAAGGTGCCGAGATTTTATACTAATTCATAAGAAATGGGCAGAGAAGTAATATTAAAATGTATATAGCACAAACACAGTCTATGTAGTTGAGGCTCAATCGAAATTATTTTCCAGTTTTCGATACCCTGCCCCGCTTGATGAGCGACGCCTTCCAGGTCTTGAAGCGGCTGGCCTCCTTCCTTCTACTACAATGGCAATCACCTAGGAAACAAAATTTGCAAAGCATGATAATTATGTACTTATTGACGTAATCTTTCTGAAAGTTTCAATGGAGACTCACCCGCTTTCTGTTACGAAACAAGATCCAGAGAACTCCAGAAATGACAACAAAAATAAGGGCATGACCAAGGAAGCCAGAATCACTGTCAGTGTCATAATTATATAAATTCGGCTTCTCCGGCCGGCGCCCTTCTGTTTGAATCTGGGGCCGTTGTTGAGCTGACGAGGATCCGAAACCATCTATAATGTTGCTTGCAGCATCATCATAATCTTGATCGAGTGCCGCATCAGTCTTGCTTGATGATGAAGATGGTTTCTTAACTTCTGGAGCCATTTCAGGGCTGACCTTATCATCATCGTCAACTTCGCCTCCATCATTTCCCTGCGGTTTGGGTGAAATGATAACATCCTGATCATTTCTGCTGATCTGGCCCACGTTGTCATCGCCACTGTCATTTTCTACACCTGTTTCCGCTTTCGTTGAGCTCGACACTGATGGCGGACTTTTTACACTGGCGCTCTGACCTGTAAGCTCTACTGGAGATCCCTGTTCGGATGAGGCACTAGCAGGAGCCGTGACATTTACCTTATCAGTTCCACTTCCGTTTTGAGGTGCAACTCCTGATGGGCTAGCCGGCTCTTCTGGTTTGCCCTCGCTAGTGCTATTGTTCGCGGGTTTAGGAACAGTGCCATTAATTACCGGTCCCTGAGTTAAAGGATTCGATTCAATAGTACTTCCACCACCGTTCCTTTTGTCTGCTGCGTCCTTGGTGATATCGACAGGATCTTCGCCCGTGCTTTCAGAAACAGGTTGCACAGGAGGTCCCTGAGACAAGGTAGGTATTTCGGGGCCAGCACCAGACTCAACGTTAGAGTTCTGACTGGCCAACTTAGGCGTAACTTCCACAACGTTATCATCGTCATTTTCAGTGCTTCCTGACTGAACTTTGCCGGAGTTGGGGCTCACTTCAGCCGGCAAGATTTTTGACGTTGAGCTGACGGGTGCGACTGGTTGCGGTTTTTCACTTCCTGTCGCATCATTCTGGACCTCCGGTGCAGTTATGCCGGCCACATTTACAGATTCACTAGCAGGACTACTTGCACCAACCCCTGGAGAGGATACTGGTAATTCGTCATTGGTCGCAGCATCGGCAGAAGTAGCATCACTTTTTGTAGCAACGTCTTGCAGATCACTTGGAATTCCTATCAGATCTTGGAATACTTTGGCTCCAAGTAGACAAACTGGATTAATTTTGACTTTGCCGTTAATGTCACCACTATCATCTGCACTCTCTACTGCACATACTTTCATGCACTCTGATTTTTTACTTTCACCCAACCTTGTGAAACTATCAACCATAGATCTATCTTGATAATTCAAAGGAACTGAGTAGTTCAACCGCTGACAAAATTTGGCTCCGTCTTCATTTGATAAATTTTCATCATTAAGCAAACCCGTTAAATCTTCTTTGGTTGGAGTCTGTGTTATTCCTGACGCACAAATATTTTTGACTGCTCCAGCAACTAGCAGACAAATTGTTGGCACAGGTTGTGTATACTCGCATGTCTTATTCGCCTGTGAAACGAATGCTGGATCCTTCAAAATCCCTTGCACAGGATATCTACAATTTTGCGAATGGCTCAGTAGATCTTCCATAAAACCCCCTCCATTTCCTGGGCTCCCACTCAAAGGAGCTGGAAAAGCACTTGGGATAGTAGAAGAAATGACTAGGAAATATGCAAGCGAAATTCTGTACAGCCTCTCCATCACTGTTAATAGCTCCTTATTCACAAAATCCAGCAATCTCAATGATTCTTCTCAAGTCCAACCAATCAAGCCGTACCAAGAATGTCAGAGCTGTAATAAAATATATTCACAAGTGTGATTATTCAATATATCAGGCACCAGACATACCTGGTTCCTGGTTTGATACGAAAACCGCAAAGATTGCGTCACGTATGTAAAACCACAACCATCATCATCAATACTCACTGAACATTTTTGCTCTACCACCCTATCGGCACAACAAAGTTTTCCTCCAATATTTGGCCAACATTTTCCCTAAACTTAATTCCACAAAATATATTAAATCTGAACCATCTGCCCAAATTTATCCCTGACTACAGATAGAGGATAATATACGAATGATCTTAGTTATGATGATTCAACCTTGGTGTTCGTTCATCATCATTCATGGCTAGCAAACTTGTCTTCCTTTCCTTTGTAGTACAAACTAATACGATATGCAAATCCTTCATAAATATTTGCATTACAGAATAGATTTGCTCAATTTTCTAAAATTCATCAAGAGCTCTAGTTAGTTGCCTAGAAATTTATTACCTTGCCAGTATGACTCGACTCAAGGTTCCCAATTGTGTTGTGGTGGCCCCGTTGGCGGAGGAACAGAACGAAGATTTGCTAAGATTTCCGTAGAATTTTCACACAGGAAGTTTCATGGTCCACGTTTTCATCATATATTTAGTAAATTAATGCGAAAAGTAAATTGGCGACAGGAAAACTTGACCGATTTCTTGAATTTTCTATAGTTACTACAACATTTGCAAGAGTTGATGATGACGACGGCGACGTTCTCTACTGTTTATGTGAAAATACTTTTGAACTGTAGCGCACAGCCATGGATGACTCATTGTTCCTTTTTATGCAAAATTCTGCGAAAAAATATTTATTTTTGCAGATGATGATTACGCAGCATGCGGACCTCAAATGAAGGACAGACTGATGAAGGACGAAAAAATTGATGATCTATGGAGTTTCACAATGGTTTATTATTAAACGAAGACATGGATTTAGAAAGGATTTAAAATCTGCAAGAGGATATGAACAATATCTTTTGTTGGTAAAAATACGGACAATTTGTCCTGCCCGGTATTCTATTTTACAAGATGAACAGTTGGCGTTTATCAAACAGTAGCAACATCTGTTCAATGATTGAAGCTTATTTATAAATGGTAGGGAATACAAAAGATAATAACAATAGTTGGTGGTGGTCACACCAGGGAACACATTTTTTCATGCCCAGTTTTGATTGAGCGTAGTAATTCGTTGGTTTATAGAAAAATTATAAAATACTGTGATAGTTAGTATACTTGTGGCCTATAAAAACTCAAGCTCATCATCTATCACCCTTGGAATGCCTTTTCCAAAATTTCTTCACAAGTTCATGGCCATCTTTGTGCACAACAACGGTTCGCTTCTGATCAGAATAATGAAGTAGAACGCCGGTTTCCTGTGCATAATCTTTCACGACTTCGTAGTCCTGCTGAGACAAAAACTGATTATAGAGAACACCCTCAGTAAAGGTTAGTCGCTTCCTTTCTAATTCCCATAGCTTAATTTGATCCACGACGGCTGGAGGGAGAGGATTTGAAGCATCTTCAGCTCTGCAACAGAAATTAAATTCATTTGGAAGGTAAAAAACTGTTGTTGTCATGGAAACTTTAGCATGCTGTAAGAATGTATACTTACGATTTCGTCATTTCAGGATGACTGTGCATTTGTAAAAATGATATAATTTGATCACCACGAATTCCACTACGGAGGGCTTGTTTAACAGAATCTCTTGTTATCACACCTACGGCTAAATTTGGAAATCTGTACAGAAAATCGGTGAACATGCCAACAAGGGCCAGCTGGAGGTCTGCAAGAATCAACAAATAAATAAATGGTACATTTGTACTATGCATATGGATGTAATACCATGACAGCAGTAAATTTCAATAATTCTCACCAGAATGAGTATAGGCATACAACCGGTAATTCGTTTCAACAAAAATAAATCCAGTCTTATGCTTGTCAGTATCCAGTGTGACACGTCGATTGCTATCATAAAAATTTATTGCTAACTTGGTTGGATAGAATCTCGGCACTTTACGCTGCAATTAATAACAAAAGGTATTCATGAAATTACATCACAACAGCAACACTGGTTCACGTCATTAACAAATAATCATGAAACATTACTTACTGAGCGTTGATAAATTAGTCCAAACTCGCGTAGATGCTGCATAAATACTTGCATATGATCAAAGCCATCCGTACTGTAATCTTTACCCAGGACTCCAAAGGACAGATTGAACAGGAATGTGAGGCATTCGACTAGATTTAACCCGCGAGCTTCTACCATTTCTAAATATTTCACTATAAAGTACCACACTTGAGACGCAGTATCAAGTAATAGAAATTGGAAGCCCTTATTTGTTATTGATGGGCAGCCATTTTTATCGTTCTCCCTGCAAAAAGCCAAATTCTGAATTAGTCAACTTCTCTCATAATTTCACCTATTCGTATGTATTTAGCTTACATCAAGCCCGCATGAGTAAGAGTACATATAGTATCACCCGAAACGCTATCATCCTGCAACTGTTTCTCTGCTGCCAAAAACTGCAACAATGCTTCCCATCTTCCTAAGGCATACGCATCCAAGTCTTTAATTGACCTCGCTTTATTATCAGGCTCCAAGTTCGAACTCCTAGTCCAAGGTTTCCCTCTATAATTTACAAACAAAAGCAATTCATTCTTCTTAGATTCATTTCACATCCCCAAAACGTAAATATCCCCATCAACAACGTAACATACCCGCCTAGTAGAGCAACTTTCAAGTTCTGTCTGAACTTGTAATTCAACGTCCAGCCCAAAAGTCCGCCTGATATGGACGATTCAATCCAGACCTTTAAGGATGTTAAGGCTTCAACCGCCTGTAAATGCTCTCTAGCGAAACAATACAAATAATTAGCCACAATATCTTCACTATCTTACATTGCTATTCATTGATTCCAGCACTTACTGCCTATGATCCGGTAAGCTCCATGACTCCACAACCGCCTGAGGAACAGCAACTTCCACATAAAGTACACGTTGAACATAATGTCTTGCTAACTTCGGCAAAACTCTGAAAAAACGATTTGAACCATAGGTCAGTCAACCAAAACCAATAAGTCATTCATATAGACACAATAGTATTCTCAAAGGCGTACCGGAAGATTGCAAGGCACGGGCCTGGAAAACCGAACAATGCATCAAGAACATCACTTGGTAGACTTCTGAGGTACTCTGGTAATGTTTTGAACTGCTGAAAATCTTGTTGTGTTTCCATGACCTGGATGACCTGAGGAAAATTAAAAAATTGTCGCCTCTTTCCACAATTACCGAACGCGCACGACGACCGAATACCGACATTGACTCTTTAGAGTTTCCCGCTCGTCGAGTTTCAACTTGATGAAGATCCCGATCCCACCAGGAAGAATAAATCGCTCATCTCTCCCTTTCCCGTCGGCTGATTCTTGTCAAGTGGTCGACGACGATCGAAATAAATATTTTATAAAATTAGTATTTTATTTTTAAACAATTTCATACGAAAGTTGAGTATTTCATTTAAAACGAGGGGGTGACAGGAGTGTCATAAAATTTTGTGCAGATGTCCCATGTCCCTTAACAACAAAGCTATTTCTCCGTAAGCCACAACGACCATTATTGATCTGCTTTTGGTTGCGGTATTTATTAAGTAATTTACGTAATTATGTTTATGAGGTGAGCCATTTAATTATTGTGTTGCAGTTTGAAAACATTCAGTCTGTTTCTTATTTGCTGTGAGCCATTTGTACAAAGATTTCCAGTATGAATATGATGCCACTCTCAGTCAGCTATGCTGTTAGATATTCATCAGTAGTTAGGAGTTAGGACACTAGATTTTTTTTAAATCCATTAACGACGGTTAAAGACGAAAAAAAGTGTCACTTGCATGTGATATCTGCAGTTTATGTGCATTGCAAAGTGATTCTGAGTTGAGAGTTGTTATTGGTAATTTACGTGCAGTTACTGCTGGAGAGCCTGTCGCTTTAGTGAAGTGAGTACGTAGAGTTTTAGAGAGAACTGTGAAATCGATAGTCGGAAGAAATATAATGTGAGAAAGTAGTGTGGATGCAATATTAAGTTCTTGTGGCAATAAGTAGCTAAATGGAATCATTCATTCATTTTGATGATGCTGGTGGTTTTGCAGGCTATATGGAGTTCCAATGTTGTAATGGACATTCCATTCCTGTGGTGCGCACCCCTAAGACCCTGTAACCTGGCCTTTAAGGAGAATTAAGGATAAAGAAGAAGACAAATCTTCTGTGGTTCTTGTGAATGAGATATTGAGCATATATAAAGGTCGTTCAAGGTTGACCTTACCCCATGGCTTCATCCAGTAGTAGAAGCTCGTCACCATTTGTGTCTGTTTATGTCCCTTCTTCGACTTCTGAAAGCAAGTCGCATCCTGACTTTCATAGACCTCAGAAGTCCAGAAGTATACGCAGGGTGAGTTGGGTACTGATTTTATTTTATTATTCCTCAATTTATTTTACTGTGCTGAATTCTATAATTAATTTGGTTTTTCTTCCGTTTTTTAGGTTTGGAATAGACTGTCAAGGTTGCAAAAGAGCTTTTTGTTAATGATGCTCCTGATCATGTTGTTGTTCGCGGCGATTGTGACATCAACATCGTGGATACCACCTGACAGGGAGGCTAATAGATATGTGCCGCACAAAACTTTCAACGAGTTACCAAATTCAGACGGGAAAAGGGATAAGGGAGTAGATAGTTTTATTGAAAGTCAGAATTCTCTATACTTGAGAAATCAGGGAGAGAGAGCAGTTGTTCAGAAAGAGTCAGTTGTTCCTACGCAACAAGCTGGAGGGGCTAGAGGACGAAGTAAAGGACGAGTTGGTCAGAAATGGAATTTGCAAGTGTCCTCTTCGTCTGTACCAACGATACCAAGAGCTTTGCAACCAGATTTTGGTGATGCTGTGACTGAACCTGAGGTGAAGGTAGGATGAAATGTTTTTTCGGTTTATTTAAGATAAAAATTTAAATTGTCATTTTATCGTTGTAGATTGCGCACAACCAGATAAAAGAAAATATTAGAGCAGTCATTTCCTTAGATCCGGTTGTGGATTTAGGGAAGAAAGGAGCTGTCGGTGGTCCTGGTGCCGTGATGAAACCTGGCAAGCTGTTTAGTATCAATAAACAGGCTGGAACTAAACTGAAGTTTGAAGGTAGACATTCTTATTAAGAGTCCTGACTTCATTAGAGATTGAGAACTTTAAGGATCATTAATTACTGTAGGGCCCACGAATGCGAGGCAACAAGCAGTTACAGCAGCTTTCCTACACGCTTGGAATGGCTACAAAACTTACGCTTGGGGAAGAGATAATCTCAAGCCGATATCAAGGAGTGGCAGTGATTGGTTTGGTCTCGGCCTGACATTAGTAGACTCCTTAGACACGATGTACATCATGGGACTGAATCGAGGTATGTGTATTTCGTTAATGCTTCCGGGTATTTGTGATGCTACTGTAACCTTAAACTTAGAAATTAATTGACTTTAATAATGTACAGAATTTTATGAGGCCCGGGACTGGGTCGAGGAAAACTTACGATTCGATGGTAACAAAAATGTCAACCTATTCGAAACGACTATCCGGGTCATGGGTGGTCTGTTAAGTGCATATCATCTATCGGGCGATGTCATGTTCTTGAATAAGGCCAAAGAACTTGGAGAAATCCTTAAAGTCGCTTTCAACTCGCCGTAAGTATCTCAGCAGACTTACTTCAAAGCAAAGTCCATAAACCTACAAGTCGGAATTCATATCAATTCCAGATCTGGTGTGCCTTACTCTGATGTAAATCTAAGATCGAAAACAGCTCATGGGCCTAGTTGGAATCCTGATAGCACAACATCTGAAGTATCAACAATACAGCTAGAATTCCGTGATTTATCACGGTGTACTAAAATCAGTGATTTTGAGGTGAGTCAAGACACTCTTTCAAATCATACAAGTTCGTGGAATACTTATTGAGTCTGCCAATTACAGCAAGCCGCCATGAACGTTTCGGTTCACATTCACAACTTGAGAAAAGTACAAGGGCTAGTCCCCATCAACATCAGTCCAAGTACAGGTCAATTCCGATCATCTGCTGTAATTACTCTCGGCGCGCGTGGGGACTCATACTACGAGTACTTGGTGAAGCAATGGATACAAACAGGGAAAAAAATCGACTTGTAAGCACATATGCTTCAATGCAATTTGAACTCGCGTTATAAAGAATTCCACTAATTCAATTAATCTTCATTACCACAGTTTACGAGACGATTACTTGAACGCTGTGGAGGGAATGAAGTCTAAGCTTTTACAAAGAACACATCCATCGAATTTGACGTTCTTAGGCGAATTAGAGAGTCAAGGGAAGTCATTCAAGCCTAAAATGGTCAGTAAGATCGTAGTAGTCCTTCTTGTTTCTTCATACCCGTGGTAGTATCTTGCAGAGTAATAATTTTTGCGCATTATGCTTTTCTGCTACTTTTCAGGACCATTTAGTCTGCTACCTCGCAGGAACCTTAGCACTGGGCGTGTCACATGGACTACCTGAGTGGCATATGGATCTAGCAAAAGAATTAATGTACACATGTTACTTAACTTACAAGAGAATGCCAACTGGATTGGCTCCGGAAATAACCTACTTCCGAACAGAAGTAAGAGCCTACATTTTAGATATCATAACTATGAATACAAAGCAATACAATTGGTCCTAAAAATTCATTGCAACGTTTTCTGTAGTCTGATTCTCTGGAAGACTTCTATGTCCGGTCAAACGATGCCCACAATCTTCTTCGACCTGAAACTGTTGAAAGCTTGTGGTACATGTACCAGATCACAGGTGACAAGAAGTATCAAGATTGGGGCTGGGAGATATTCCAGGCCTTCGAGAAGTACACACGCACGGAGCATGGATATACATCCATTAGTAATGTGCTTCAGCCAGACGACGTTCGACCCAGGGATATGATGGAGTCATTTTATCTCGGAGAAACTCTCAAGTACTTCTATCTCCTGTTCAGTGATAAACCCATATTCGATTTGAATGCCTGGGTTTTCAATACGGAAGCACATCCGTTTCCCGTGCATGATCATTAAAGAAAAAGAAAAGTACAAGAACGATTGGTGCGCAGATTACTTATAAATACTGCCCACACGTAACCAGTTGACTGAATTATTGCTTTCGGTGGTTTTCATTTGGAGCATACACCGTCAGTAATGTTATTGTTATTGCTGTTATTATTGTTGGTAAAGGGCCTGACACAGGTTGTCTAGTCCAGTAGGATTTTGCATTTTCTCCTCTTATTGCGAGTAGTAGTGAATCCGAAAACACAAGAAAAAAATGTATTATGACGGGCGGTGATACATTTTCGCAAAGATATTTTTCAGATCAAATGGTGGTTCATTTGTTCCGCCATGTCTTCCGGACAAAGTTGTATTTCATCTTAGCTGCAGTATGTGTGAATTTTTCATAAGCTGGTAACTAACACCAAGCAGGCATTCCAGGCAGTTTTCTAGAGGGGCTGTTTGTATAAATAATATTATTAACTGGTAGCTCTGTAGAAGTCGTTCGCATAAGCTATATATGTTTACGTGTAAATAACAATAAACAGCACTAGTGCCGGTCGTGGTATAGAATTATCATTGTAAAGTGACTCGATTCACTCGATTGCGAAGTGATGATGTTACTAAGCAGAAGTTGATGTCCAATGCGTGTGTGTGTAAAGTTTGTGGTGCACTTGCGAAGAATCAGAAAAAGTTCTAGTCTGGACTCAGATGCCAATTATAATGAGAAACGCATGACTCAGAAGAAATGTAAATACTCCCATTTGGTTACCTCAGTTAACCCTCTATAGCAAGAATTTATAATAAATTCGTATCTCTTTAGATCAGCATTGATTAACAAGTCGTAAATAATTATATAATTATGATAACGTTTTTGTATTTTTAAAGCTTCTGTAGTGACTGTGGCTACGTTGATCCATGTTCCCAGTAATTATGGTAGTGATTGAATATGAAAGCTGTATCATAATATTGTAAAGACTTTTATCTTGCGTCATACCAATATTTCAATAAAATTTGTCCGAATTTTTGAAAAACCATCCATTTTCGCCGTAATTTTGTGGGCAGCTTCAAGTAACGGCCACGATGCAAGGCTAAAACCTGCGCTGGCAATTCAGTCAGGCGGCCAGTGACTCATGAAGGGACGTTGACACAGTACGCGGTTCATTCGAAATCCACTCGCTGTTCAAAGATTAGAATTCCGGTGTGAGGAAATAAATCGCTCTCAAAATTTTGTGAAATAATTCATTATAAAAGTCATCGTTGTTAGCTTTATAGTTTAGTTGGTAACTTTTGCATTAAAATGCCTGCGTTTAATGGTAAGTGCGAATGGCAGTCAGTCTTTAATAACGTAGTTAGGAGGTGAACTAGTTGAGCGTTAATTTTTGACGAGTCATCGTTATGATGATTGTGTAAGTTTTGTACTTGCGTGTATTACATTACATTGATTTATTTTTTTAACTGTTGCTGTAGTTACGGTCAAATGGGGTCGAGAGACGTACCCGGAGGTGCAGTGCAACACGGATGAGGAGCCGACATTGTTCAAGGCTCAACTTTTTGCCTTGACAGGAGTCGCCCCAATGAGACAGAAGGTTGGACTGTTGTAATTTTCTCAATTGTAAATGAAAAAGAACTTGTTACGATTTGTAGAATTTTTTGTAGATTATGGTACGAGGGAAAACATTAGGAGATCAATCATGGGATAGTTTTCCGATCAAGCCGGGAATGACCATCTTGTTGATGGGTTCCAAGGAGGAGGACTTTGTGAAAGAGCCGGTTGAGAAAACTAAGTTCGTGGAAGACATGAATGAATCTGAGTATGCCAAAGCTGTAAGTTGGATTTCAAGTGGAAATGGGAGGTTTATTAATATATCGTAAAGTGTGTTACTTCATTAACATATTTTTGTTTACAGCTGGAGCTCCCGGTGGGGTTGGCAAATCTTGGAAATACATGCTACATGAATGCTACGGTCCAATGCTTAAAAACGGTTTCGCCTTTAACTGACTCCCTGAAAAAGTATCAGGGGAAAGTCGGGAATCCAGAATCTGCTGTGGCTGTTACGGCTGCCCTTCGGGACTTGTACAATGTGATGGATCGTGGAGTGTCACTTCCTCCTGCAATTTTACTTCAAACGCTTCATACGGCGTTTCCACGCTTTGCTGAACGTGGGGAGAATGGGGGGTTCCAGCAACAGGATGCCAATGAATGCTGGGTGGAAATTCTACGAATGCTGCAAAATAAACTACCTTCTGAGGAAAACAAGGACTATAACTCAATCGTGGAACAGTACTTCGGTATCAAGCTCGATGTAGAGTGGAAATGTGATGAGAATGAAACAGAGGAAGTGCAGAAAACGAAGGAAAGTCAGCTGCAGCTTAGTTGTTTTATCACAGCCGACGTTAAGTACATGCATTCTGGGCTTCGAGAGGTAAGTAAAAATCTTATGCTAGCCGTTATTTGTATTGATAGATTTGTTGTAGAAGAAACTGACTGAAACTTTTTTTTTGCAGAAACTCGTTGAGAAGGTGACCAAATTTTCGCCCGTCAATAATGCGGATGCTAGCTATACGAAATCTGTAAGCATGAATTACATTTGTAAACATTATCTAAAGTTCATGTACTGATCCGTACTATTTGCTTTTATCTTAGTCAAAAATCAGCCGCCTTCCTGCTTTCCTTACAATTCAGATGGTTCGCTTCTTTTTCAAAGAAAAGAGCAGCACGAATGTTAAAATTCTGAAGGACATAAAATTCCCCATGATACTGGATGCATTCGATCTATGCACTAAAGAGCTTCAAGATAAACTTGTTCCCATGAGAGAGAAGTTCAAAGAGTTGGAGGATAAAGCAGCTGATGAAAAGCTAAAGAATAAGGATAAGGATCCTCGCAAGGACAAGATTAAGAAGAACACAACGAAAATTCCATATTCCTTCGCTGATGGTATGAATGGCTCATTTTAAACTTGCACTAATCCCAGATTTTTCAATGTTTTTGTCTGTTGTTTCTCACAGATCAAGGCTCCAACAATTCCGGTTACTATGAACTTCAAGCTGTGCTAACTCACAAGGGGCGGTCTTCCTCATCCGGACATTATTTGGCCTGGGTACGCTATAAAGAGGATGTGTGGCTTAAGTGTGATGATGATGATGTGACCCCAGTGACGGAAGAGGAGATTCTAAAGCTGTCAGGCGGTGGTGACTGGCATTGTGCCTACGTTCTCTTATATGGCCCAAGAATTTTGGAATTGCCCGAAGGGGAATCTATGGAACCCATTCTATGCAAGGATCCCGTTCCTATGGAAACGGAAAAAACATCAGCGGAATAACAAAAATAACTTACAATAATAATGAGTACTCAACACATACACCAATTTCTTGTAAAACATAATTGATATAGTATGTATTGTTCAAATTTTTACCTTCTCAGTGTTCCGCTTAATAAAAACATAATAATGGCCCGTTTTCAAAAGCTGATCACAATCACGACCTCCCATTAATCCCACATCAATATGTCACCAACAAAATAGCCATTCCCAAAGCATAGCTTTGAACAAATTAGTTTATTTTACGTACATTTTTCACCCACACCTCGTGGTAGGCCACTACTTGAAAAACAACAACAATACTGACTAAGTTTTAACAACAGGAGCGTCAACTACATTTTCTGCTAATTTCGGCTTCGCTTTCTTCAAACCTCTTTCCGTCCCTTCTAAAAGTGCATTCATTTGCATAGCATATTTAATTTGCTCATATTCTTGCTTCGTCTTGGAATAATTCCATCTACACTGACACCAGTAGCAAAAGGTAACACCTACGTACGTGTAAAAACCAATATTTGTGGCTCTAGGTATATTGCTGGTGAAAGCAAACCAACCAATGCCAGTACCCATTCCGCTCAAAATTCCATACAAGAATGAATTTCGAAAGCAGGGTATTTGGCCCACATCCTGTCCAAATACAACGAGCTTCCTCCTCAATACAGATTCCTCTTCCTCCAACTCTGCATGTTGTCGAACCTCCACACCGTTGCTCATTTTGATTTCCCAGTAGTAATTCCTTTCCGGTGAACTGATCAGTCTTCTACCTTATGAAATCAAACAAACATACAGCAAGATTAATTTAAATCTCTAATCCAAATTAATCCCGTAACCTTGGAATTATTTCAAAAAGTTCAAATAGACACAAACAAAACAACTTACGCTGCTGATTACGCAACCGCTCGAATGCGTCTTTGCCGCAATAAAATCACTCTCTGTTATGGTCACTTCCAAAATTACATCCAAAAAACAACCTTACTGAGTTATAAAAGACAATTATATTTCAAATTGTTCTGTAGTTAATTTATGGTGAGACTTTTCGAAAAAGCAATGAAAAATTCTATCGAACTCGTCGCCGCTGGCCGCTGTTTGTTTTTTGAGCACGAATTCGAAATTCCCGCGGCTGATCCTCAATGGCGAAGCCATTTGCGGATCAGCACTGCAAAATAATGCAAAAATATGCAAAAACCGTTCTTTCCAATTCATGGCAATGACATGTGCAAATAAAATCAATTGCTGCTCTACTAATCACATCTGCATCATCATCGTCATATTTTCCTTAATTTCTCGTCCAAAATGGCAATAACGCTTGAATAAAGAGCAGTAAAAGTGTACGGCAGGCATATGGAAGCGGATTCCCAGTTGCGAATTTCCCGTTCAATTATAAAGTTGAAACGAAAGAAAATTATGCAAGAAACTGTTCTTGACTGTTGTTCCTCTGACGAGCTCCAATTTAAATGCATTGACTAAAGGAGCTGGACAGCTAGCTATGACATCAAAGAGAAAGTTGATGAAATTCTGGCTAAGTGGGTGACATAAAATATTCACCAGCTTTTCGCCTACCTCGTTCCTTTATACATGTTTCGTCCATTCATTCACCCTCTTGTTGTCAATATCTGCGGCCGTAGTGCAGTCTGCATTAAGTAAAATAAACATGGATCCATACATTCTAGAAATATTTCCAGTCTAAAAAGCTCCTCATTTGGCCTGTCTGTCTGTATAGCCAGCTACTTTCTCCGGCTGAAAAAGTTGAGTGAGTATAGTAGCTATAGTAGCGCAGGTGGGTTGACATTCACCTTGCGTTGTTGTTTGTTCATGTAGAATAGTGAATTTTGCCATTTTATTCCTATCCTGTTCACTACACATTTGCCAGAAAGGCACGTTGTAATGCTTTACCCGATATTCTATACACCAAGGCCGAATGGATTCCATCAGAGTTCTTCTTGTGAGTTCCACACATACCTCCCTGGAAATGGAAACTCATTTCCCGTCGTGGCCTACTGTGCATTGCATTGCTAGCATTTCTAGCAAGCATCCCGTCGTCTTCCCCTTTCACCATAGTATAGTTTCCTATAAGCCGCCACGTAGGTGAAAATGTAATTATTAGGATGACGACAGTTGAGACTATTGATGATGTTTTGCAAAAGTTATGGACAGGATATATTTTAGATGGAAAATAACCGCATATGTAACAACACCAAAGCTATGTCTGTACATGGATGATAGGCTCACACCGAAAGGTAAATAGACCACCTCACCGGTAGCCCCAAGCTCTTGTTCTTATTTGAACAGCTCATGTAATGCTTACTATGCTCAGGAGCTTATGTATAGACGACACAAAGGAAGAAAAATGTTATTGCAAGACTATGTAAAAATGTGTTCATGAAAGGACATGAAATTCACCGGCTAATTCACCTTCTGCCAGTTTCCTTTATGCGGATATACATACACAAGCAATAACCGCCGCAACTTGCATAACTATTTACATTTGTTTGCCAACTCTCCCATTATGCTATCTCCCATTCATTTTTTTCTCTGCAAAATCTTTTCTATAACAAAAACTCGCTTAAAAATACACTCCAATAAGGTCTATTCTACAACCAGGACATTCGCTACTTTTATATATGCATCCGATCAACTTGATTTCCATGTTATTTTTATTTCCCCAAGAACAAAGCTAACCAAATTCGGTTGACGTATCTGAACCTCCATTCACGACGGTACTAATCATGATCATAACTATGGCTTCTGACGGATTCAGTTTCCATATGTTTCTCCATACTTGCTCTTGGTAATATAATACATGATGATTTCTCAACTTCCGCAGTAGTAGTGATACCTTAGACGTTTATTCATCCGACAGAATCCTGTAGTGAAATAGAAGGAAGGAACTGAAACAGAATCCATTATATTGTCACAGCCATGAATGCAATGGTTGTGCATGATTACTATACCGAAAGGGGATGAGGGGGGATGACTCATCCTGTAGTACTTTTAAATGGAACCCCGTACACAATTGCCAAGTCAAGTTATGGGGGCTAAATATGGCGAAATTTTAGGATTCATCAAAATTTAGCCAACTACTATCCATATACCTCCTGTCACCATAAAATTGCAATAATTGTGGATGTAATAACGCGTTTAGAAAAAAGCTAGCCACAGGGAGACCATGTAGTTTACAACCGTAGTTTATAAGGCAATTATGAGACATTCTTGTTACATGAATGAGTGCAAAAGTTGAGGAGAAACGTTCTATCTTTTTTTCTGCCCTTTCTGAATAATAATAATGGCTTGTATTTAGATCATCATGTATAGCACTTTTCTCTCTCTCTCGTGTTCTTGCTGTCTTTCAGAAGACTGTAGAAATCTGAATGCGACTGCTTGTAGAGAGAAACTGAAAAAAAAATGGTATGTAGTTTCCTATGCTTTTGCATTGCTGCTACTACTGCTGCTGCTGCTGTTTCAATGCAGAATGACTGAATGACTACTGACTCGAGTTGAGAGTGCCGTCGTCGTCGTCGTCTTCAGTCTGTGCTTGGCCAAGCATTGCTGCGGAACTTGTACATCCCTTTATCATCATCGCATACATGAGTTTTTTTACGCTTCCTCCAATTATTATTAGTCAGTGTATAACTTACTTTTGCTAAAGCACTCATATACACACGTACATGGCTTGGTTATCACACTGTCAAATTTTCGGCTCATAAGGATCATTATTATTACAAAAAATTCGAGTGCGACTCAACTATTATCGTCCGTAGTCTCCATAGCGTAAATTGCTAACTTTGTGCGCCAAGAGTTAATAGTCTGCGAAATTTATATTATTGTAATTCCTTGGATATGATGACCATACATGCAACTAACTGAAGAAAATTGAGGTAATGTTGTGTTCTTGATCGATTTGAATGTATTCAAAAATGATACCGTTTCTGCGAACTCATCGGTGCGTTCGGTTGTTAGTTACTGCGGAAGACTAATGCTCAAGTGGATGAAAAAGTTTGAAGTAGGTTTTGAAACGCAGTAAAATGGATTTAGTTTATGGATTTAGTTTAGGAACAAGA
>JAQFYD010000191.1:0-25291 GCA_034694225.1 Bourletiella hortensis | reverse complement strand
AGGTCTCGGTACAGGTCCAACCTTATTTACCTAGACGGACCTGCTGGGTCTGGGAAAACCTTTGTTTACAATACGGTTATAGGTATTCTCAAATGTATGGGGTTGACTTATCTTTGTGTGGCTCCTACTGGACTGGCAGCTTCTTTGCTGGAGGGAGGTCGGACGATACATTCAAAGTTTAACATTGGTATCAAAGCAACTAATGAGAGCAATGCAAACATAAGCGGCCAGGATAAAACAGCCAAGGAGATTAGAAACTCTTCTCTTCTGGTTTGGGATGAAATATCCATGTGTGGAGGACATTTACTGGATATCGTCAGTCGTTGCTACCAAGATCTTCATTCCAGTATTAGTGTTCCACAAAATTGTACTACAAAACCTCCGTTTCAGTTCGCTGCAGTGGTATGTGGAGGCGACTTTCGTCAACAACCCCCTGTCACAAAAAACGTGGGGAGAAATGGCTGTAGGGCGCTTTCCGTAAAGGGCTCTCACATTTGGGATCGATTCCAGCGTATTCGCCTGGAGACAAACATGAGGGCTGCAGAAAGTGATGCAAGTTTTTCTGATTGGTTGGTGAGCGTTGGAGATGGAGTAGAAGGTGATACGGTGGGTATTGATGATTGTCATCTGGTGAAGGCAATTGACAACCAGGATGTATCCATTGGCAACCCGGATGCATTGATTGATGAAGTTTTCGGAGAGGATATTTCTAGGATGAACTCTACTGATTTAGCAGGCCGAGCCATTTTATGTCCAAAAAATGTCGACGCTGAGGACATTAACAATCGTATTTTAGGACGTCTTCAAGGCTCGGAGAAAATTAGTTATAGCTCAGATGTTGCTAGGAATGAGGCAACAGATGAGGTTATAGGTTACCCTGAGGAGTTTTTGAATACACTGCAAATTTCGGGTCTACCGCCACACGAGTTGAAACTGAAAAATGGGTGTGTCATTATGCTGCTTCGAAATATGAGTCCCAGCGCAGGTTTATGTAACGGCACAAGATTGATTGTTCGGGGCATGACTCAAAATAATCTATATTGTGAAATTCTCACAGGAAGTCATATAGGGGAGCCAAGAATTATTCCCAAACTCAGGCTGACCCCAACTGATATTGATTATAATTTCATATTTACTCGCTACCAGTTCCCTGTGAAACTTAGCTATAGTATGACAATTCACAAGTCCCAGGGGCAGAGTTTTAATCATGTAGGAATTTACTTAAAATCAGAAGTTTTTACCCATGGGCAATTGTATACCGCCTTGTCCAGAGTTAAAAATAAGAATAATTTAAAAATTGACCCGTGCGACAACTTTGAAATGGTTGACGGGAGAGTGCGTATAAAAAATGTGGTTTATCCACAAATGTTAAACTAATTTTATTATTTGCGAGGCAGCTACATAAAGTTTCTCCTACATTTCTCCACGATTTCTCCAACATATTAATTTTGCCTTCAGTAGCGTGATTGAACAAAAGTTTTAAATTAATTTAATTCTAACGTTTCAGTAACATTGTAACTTGCGGAACACGCGTTGTTATAAAGAAGAGTTCAGAGTAGTACATCATGGGGGACAGGAAGAATGGTCATGTCTCTCATAATTCTCCTATGATCAAGGGATTCCATATGTAGGCCTCCTTTTCCGTATCAAAGCTATAATTTTTTTTGAAATTTCAGTTTCTTTATTTTGGGAACAAACGGTGTGTTGAACAGGAGAATTTTGAGTAACGAAACGACTGCAATCATGGGAAACAAGAAAGAAGATGGTTACTTGCCAGGCTACGCATCCCATTTAAGTCGATATTGTACAACATGCCGGGAAGAGATTCGGTTCCAAGTAATAACGAAAGCTAAAAGCTGCAGTAAAGGACACGCCGTGGACTTGAGGAGTAACACGGAATTTGATTTTGGACGGTGTGCATATTGTGACAACTTAATACGGGGTAACTCTTTCTTACATTTATTTTCCTTTGTAATTTAGCTGTATGTCCAACATGTATAATAAAATGACGATGACGATTTATTTGTTTTGCAGCAAGTTACGTATATTGTGGGACATGTGGGAACGAAAATCAATCTCGTGATCCCCAAAAAAAGATACGATTGATGAGAAACAAAGAAATGGCGTGTATGTGGCGGATGGCCAGGGAATTAGAACCCCAGGCTCGTACATTCGGGTTGGAGGTCAAAGTCTCACCGCGTGCCGGTTTAGTTCTCCAAATGCCACGTCAGACCGTTAACGGGATGTTGGCCCTGCCGTCATCGGATGAAGCATCATTATTGAGTTCATCATCTAGCAATGAGAGATCCTCCCAGTGTTCAATTCCCTCAACGTCATCGAGTGGAAGCGGACGGTCTGGGCGATATAATTTAAGATCTTCTACATTTATTCCCTCTTCTACTAATCAGGTAAGAAATTTGCAAATAAGCGAGCAATTTCTCCAGCATTACTTTGCAACTTCTCCTATCCCATGTAACTTCTTCTGCAGGTCGTTACCACTTCTCCTCTCCCTTATAGGTTCTCCTGCATGTATGTTCTACTTCTCCACTCCCTCATAACTTGTCCTGCATCTATGTACTTCTCTCCTCCAACATATCTCTTCTCCCGCGTTACTTCCCCTACATTACTTTGCAGCTTATCCTCTCAGACAAATGTTATTGCATGCCATTACAATTTCTCCCACATTTCTCTACAACTTCTCCGTGAGAGTTGCACAATTTCTTGTCCATTTCATGCATTTATTTCAACAAGGGTTAAATTGTTTTGCAGGAAGTAGAATTGACGGTTCCAGCCGTAGTTGCATCCTCGCCGGAAGGTACCAGTACACTGTTGACGATTAATTCACAATCACCTGTAGAAGCTACCAGCGTGTTGATACAGGTAAAATACAAGTTTACTACTGGATTAATTTTTATAATGGCAATAATACGCTGATGTGAATTATGGCCTAAACGGTAAACTAATGAGTGTTTTATGTTTCGGATTCCGTAGGAGATTAAAGAAGATGTAGAGGACGCTGATTTTCTTGCCATTGACAGTGAGGCTGATCCGTGCTCGTCCATCGAGTTCCTTGAGGAAGTTAAACCGGTAGTGAGAGCTGAAGAAGACCAGGAGTTAAATAATGTTGGAGATGCACATGGTTCCGAAGGAGTTAGTATAAGTTCTACACCAACAACGTGGAAGTCTGTGGAGAATAAGCAAACCAGAAACAAAAGGGTGGCCTCGCAAAAGCGAACAAGAGAAACGTCGGGGGTAATGGAAGAGAAACAGCAATCTGATGATGGTACTAAGATTGTAACACGAGAGCAATGTGTGAATGCGTTAAAGAACATGCGAAATGAAAACTTTAAAGGTTCGCAGTAGGAAGTCAGTGGGAGAAACTTAGAGAGAGATATTTTAAAGAATTTTAATTTTATAAGTTTTTTGTCGAGTTTGATATTAGTATCGTATTATGTATTATATTGCATTGTTGTATAGAGCATATTTGAGGCGAAACGGTTCTTTTTCACTTATTTTACTGGAATTGGGCGACAAATTAAGTTACGAAGAAGTTCATAGGACAATTAGTTAGCATTATAATTATGGGAGAACAACTTGGGCGCACGTCAAAGAATTCATGGAAATTACTCCTTTATTCAAGTTTTCTACCCTTAACAGTCTTTGTCTTTACCTATTTCTTTATCTCTATTCTGTACTGTAATGTGGTGGCGCCACCAACTTCTTCCATGAATTCTGGACATGATTGTGCCATGGGTTTGGCCCTACTTTTAATAATCTCCCTTTTTGAATAACGTTATTAGAATGACCTGCTTTAATTTCTGTTGGAGTTGTGGTTGTAGACTTACTTTTACTGTCAATTTTTATTTTGACCACACACGCTACTTGCGTGTTAGTTTCAGAGTTTTGTACAAAATATCATATTATGATAATTGTTACTTTAACAAATATTTAAAATATTGAAAAAAATAGATTTAGTATAGCATTTACAAACAACTACGTTCATGAAATACATTTATAGTTTACGTTGTAGTTTTAACACAGCCAGCATACATTCACATGTAACACATATATTCACATTTACTATTTATACATACATACATTATAGGCATACATGAAGGATATATTTAAAAAAAATAGTATTGAAACTTTTATATCACATTAGCGTAATCGCCTTTTATAAGTTTGCATATATATATAAGTTTGCATTTTTCCTGGTTGAAGAATGTTTTTATACAAATTACGAGTGATGTCGAGAAAATTGAATTGTTATTGCCTCTGAGAATGTTTGTCCAGTCATCGCTGTCGGCAACTATACTGCATATGTTTGTTGGTTCGAACTTAGAGAGTTAAATTTATGAAATTGCTGTGTTCTTTTGTTTTTTGGAAGTAATTACGTGGTACGACAATATTATTAAATTTGATTTTGACTGGAAGTTTGACTGTGAGTTCTATTGTTTGTCCAATTTACTCACGAAGCAAAGATGTTGTCTCGTGCAAAGCACTTAGGCGAAAACAACGTGGAAGAAGAGCTGAAAATCATTAAATCTGACTTGGCTTTGCTCCAACAGTCCTATGACGCAATTTTAGTTGACAGAAGGGCATTGAGTATGAAACTATCAAAGACAAAGCGTTGCCAGGCATGTAGATATTCGACTGCGCCAACTGTTGCATCATGTCAACGTGGTGAGGACGAGCATATAACCGTGGAAGGACTAGGTCATGTTGAGAGATGGTACGTGTCAGATGAGATTGTGTGCCTTACAGAAGAGATTCAAACTCTGCGTGGTCTGCTTGATGATTTAAAAAAAGAAAATTTGGAATTAAAGGAAAAGTGTTTGGATTTGTGGGCCTTCAAGAGACAAGTCATGAACGCTACGATGGATTTGGATAAACAACTTATGCTTTGTATGTAATATTTTTTATTATTAGGATAGGATGTATGTATGAAATGAAAACGATGGAGAACGCTATGAACACATTCAGCTGCGGTTGTGTTTATATTTCTCCCTCGCAAATTGTCCCAAACTTTTGTTGGAAAGATATTAGTTTTATCCGACCTCGTAGTGTACACTATTTCTCCACGGCATCTGTTTCTGCTGTTGCCCTCCAAGTTGTGTAATAATGATTCCATAAATGTTTTGGACTTGTTTCGCAAATGTTTATAACTCCTTTATAAGTTCTCCACTTGACCTGACGTCACATTTTCCATTGATCGTTGATAAAAACTGCTCTACTTTATCGTCTCTGTGAAGCATTTGGTGCATCATTTCTCAACATAATGTTTTGATTATAATTCCGAAATAATTTGAGCAAGGAAGGTAACAAGAGTTCATTTTTCGGTTTCAGTGAAGAATGAGTTCAAAGAAAAGACTGATGGAAACGGGACTAAAATCGAAGACACCAGAGGACGCTCCAAAGTTGCTTCCTGCTGTGTCGACCGGGATTCGGAATGACGAGGGAGAAAATTACCCAAAGCTAATTGACGATACATTTTGTGGAGTAGAAGAATCCTGCGTTCCCTTTTTTATTTTACATGTACATTTTTGTTTAAGTATATCCAAATCATCATAGATATACTTGGAGAGTTTGTGGGTGAGCCATATTTGACGTTTCCACTGGTTTGGCGGTTGAATTTGCAAACTTCTTTCTTTGGGAGCAAATTATTTTGACAACGTAAGTACTCGGACCAATGTAACAAAATTGGTCGTACAGTAGTTGTCCATTCGTTTAAGTTTAAGTGCTTTCGGCTGAAATCTGTACGGCGGACACGATGGAGAAAAAAGAAGATGACTCTCCGGAGAAGAATTTGAAGAAAATGACGATCTCATTAGAATGGTGGCGTGCTGCATACTTGCAGGTGATGTCCCAGCTGAGAAACACGTTGACCGAAAACCAAAATCTAACCGAAGAATTAGGTAAAAAGGATGAGAAAATTGCGGAATTACAGGAGAAAAACTTGTCATTAGACTTAGAAATATTGCGCCTGTCGGAGGTCAACATGAAACATCAGGCGGAAATACAAAGATTGAGTGATGACATTGCCCGGACTAAATCCAATCTGGATGGTAATGATTCCTAAAATTGTCGTTAAGGTTGCATGTACGTCCAATGAACGGGGCATCAGATCTGATGGTTAACTATTTTGTTTTTTCAGCAGTTGACGGAGATGAGTAGAATGCCGGAGGCTGGAGTTATGTATGACAGGAATCTTTGTGGATGCTCAGCGTTGGAGGCGTGTTTAAAATAAATTTTAATAATTAATTAATATATTTACTTCAACTTGCCTAAACGGTCTGATAAGCTCCTTTAGAGTTGTAAGTAATAAGTGTTCAATTTGAATTATTTCGTCATATTTCCTCATATAGGGATGGATTCAAGTGATCGACAGTGGAAACTCGCGTCGAATTGAATGTATTAAATTATCACCATTATGATTCCATGCCTTACCTTTCGTCTACATGCAGTTTTCATTTAGACGCATTCCATGTAGCATTTCTCTTTTGGAGGAATAGTGTGGTGCTATTTCATGCGATAGAGTAGTCCCGAAGGAAGCCAGAAGGTATCTCTACTGCGCTGAGAAGCGTTGGCATGCGTTTCCTTATTGCGGTACGCCCGAGTTGTGCAGTTGAGGTCGCCATTCAAAGTCACGTTTAAACACGAGCTGAGTTTTTTTAAGCATCAGGATATTGGATTTTGTCAAAAAGCATTTGATTCATCACTATTCATCATCATTTGAGTACGATGACGGCCAAGTTGGAAAAAAAAAGTGGGTGTATTGTGTGCAGTCAAGAGGATACGGATGACTTGGAGATGCGGGTAATTTTGGATTCATTCTCAAACATTTTAGTTTAGATTGGCTTGGATTCGATTGTCGTGTAACTGTATAATAAGCTCACCATTTTGCTCATGGTTAAGCTAACTTTTTTGTTTTCGTTTAGGTGAGGCGAAATATTATCCGGTTTGCTGTACACCCCCATCCGAAAGATTGTGCCAACCGCGTTCTCATACATGTTATGAAAGTGGCGAAAGAGCTTCAAGCTGAAGTTCAAATGAAAGAGAAGGTATTTGGTCGTCTAAAAATACGTTAATAGGTTCATGTTTTGAGCATTTTTGGGCCAGAAGTATAGTGGGGGATGGTTGTAGATCGCTTAAACATTACCGCTTGATAATTGATGATGACTTGTTCTTTGGTACACTAACCCAGGAAGTTGCTCGTGTGAAGAAGGACCTGGAGAATGCCAACGGTAAGGTTACTGTTCAGACGGCGCAGATTTCGCTTTTGGAAACGTACAAGAAACAATACGAGGAATTGTTGGCGAAAGAAGCTGCGAAAACAGCTGAAGAAGAAGAAAAGGATGCCAAAATAGCTAATTTGGAAGCGGTAAGTGTATTAAGTTTTCGAGCAACAGTCATTGTGCGTTTATTGGTTACATGCGCCCAATTATGTTTAATTGTGATATGTTTCATTTCATCTTACCTTCTTTGATTGATTTAGGAAATACAAGACCTTGAGGCCCGCGTCAAAGAAGATGAAGGATTGTTGAAGGAGGAGGTCAGTGTGACAGCAATTGATGAAAACGCGGAGAAGGAGCGTATGGAGAAGGAGAGTATGGAGCAACAGCGCCAAGATGAATTGTGGCTTAATTTCTTGCAAAGCAGAGCATTCTGCGGAGCTCGGATGCTTTTGCTTAAGGCTGCTTTGTTTGAACCCAGTACTATTCACCTCGTCAAAGTCGGAGGGAATCAACCTCTTGACGTACGTTACATGACATTGAGCAAAGTGGGGGTAGCATTATACTTGTTTTAAAAACTTTTGCTTCTTGCAGACACTGGTTTTTGGCGACGGCGATCCTGAGACAAAGGTAATATTAAATTAATTAATCTTAATCAGTAAATGCTTTTTCTCCCACTGGTTCTCTCCTGTCTTTGAAGTTGTAGGACACAACTTCTCCGAGTTTCACAGTTCTCTAAGAGATTTAAAGTGCGGCACGCGTCATGGCAGACTATTTGTTAGTAATATTTTTAGTAATATCTAATGGTGTTTAATGATGTATTTTGTTACATTTCAGCGTTTCGTTCAGGAAGTGTATGAGCAGGAGCGAAAGAAATTCAAAGCTTGTGAGGAGTATATAGCTAATCATGTAAAGTCGCTCAAGGATAGTTTCACAGCTTTGGACGTTCAGATGGCTATGGAGTCAGTAAATTTTGTAGCTGTCCGGAACGAACCTGGGGTTTCAGGTGGAAAGCCACCTGCGCCGACTCAGTAAAGTCGCTGGATTAAAATTATGGCTTTGGATGTAAGGATGTAAAAGAAAACATTGAATTCCTGTGGAATTTCATTTGAGGGGAAGTAGGTTATGATTAATACAGATTTGAATTAAATAAAATAAACTCCTGAAATTGTTAAAAAAGAAAACGTCTACCAGTTGGTGTTACTCTAAATAACGGGACATTTAGTTACGCCGTTCGCCAGCGAAAAGGAGAAATCGTAGTTTGGATGGTAGCTACCACCAGTAGGCTACGACAAAATGAAGCATTGATTTATAAATAGTTCTCCGACGTCAAAAACAAATGGTTACATGATAGCGATGTACATTTGTAGGAGAAAACATTTTCAGCTTTTCGCGCCTTTCATTCGACTTGTCTATTTGGCCATTATCTTTTCTTGCTCCACATCACTATCCAATAGAAGAAGCTGAGCTCGTTCACGCGTGTGGTCGACTGAAGAGAAATGGCGTCAAACGTATGTTCATGCAATTTTTGGTGAGTGTCACAGAGACGATAGAGAGACTAAGTGTTTGTTAATTTTGTTGGTGTCGTATTTTATGGTTAATTCAAAAATAAACATAGTAGAGAATAGCCCAACTTTTAATTTTGGCTACATAAAATCAGTGACTAATCAGCAAAAATATACACATTCAATTGTTAATTTTGATTCACATCAAATTAACACGGAATAAGACTGAGGGATGGCGTGGGAAAAATTGCCGTATGCGGATTTGCTAGACCGCAAGAATCTGCAGGGATTCTTGGAGTATCGCAAACTTACAGACCCCGAAACTGTGGTAAGCTGTTAATGTTTTGATTGATTGATGGATGGATAATTTAAGTAGCAGATTATCAAGATTTTGTTGTACAGTATTTGTTTGCATTTATACTGGCACCCTGCTTCAGAGCTTTGAAATATTTGAGGCCTTCATTTGAGGACAGATGCAGTCTGATCATGTGTAAAATTTTTTATACAGGCATTCGGGGTCGTGTGGAATTTAGATAAGGAAGTTCCGGCCCCGACTTTGGAAACTGCACAAGACATCATTAAAAACATTGCGGCTGAACTTGATATTTTTCACAATGTATGTGCGAACGCCTGGCAAAAGTCTAAGAGTATCACCGCTCAGTTGAGGACAGATTTAGAGGAGGAAAAGAAGAAGAACTATTATTTGAGCCAGTTGGTCCACACTTTGCAGAACAACCTGCATGGCGTCATTAATGATACGTGTCCAAAACTATCAGATGTTTGTGTGACACTTGAATGTTTGACAGGATTTTTCGACAGGCTGCGAAAGTTGTGTGAAACCTCAGATGGCGCATTAAGGAATATGTCCTGTACTTATAAGGATGCTCATGGTATAAGATTACTGGAATATGATGTCGCGACTGAATTTGGGCACCTTTGCATTTATAGAATTATGATTGTTTCAGGCGAAGGTTCTGATGCGTTTCCTGGTTTTGAAGCTCTCAACCTGATTAATTCTGTGTGCAAGCAGTTTGGAGAAGTTGTTAGCCGCATGAAGTCGTATGGAGAGGGGGTGGAGAAGTTCAAGATCTCAAAGGGCCCAGATATGGAGAAGCGTGAGTATAACTCTGTTGAGTTGTTATAATAAATTTCAATGTCAGGGAGTTAAAGAGATTTAAAGCAACTGCATTCTTTAGGTGTGGGTGAAGAGGACGTTGTTATGGGGATTCCAGTTAGCCAGCTTCCTCTATTGTCATTTGATATTGACAGCACCGTTCATGATGCGAAAACAGAGGCAGGTCTGGAACCCTTAAGTGATTAAATGGAGAACAGTATTGTTACACTTAGATTGTATAAATAATAGATACTTTTTCGTTTGTCCGTAGCTGAACCATCAGTAAAGTCAGATTCGGAGGATGAGACGGAGGATATAATTGTTATCGATGATGAAAGTCGTAGCCCTGTTGTAGGTCAAGTGGAGGCCTCAGGCGATGTCCGTATTAGCAAGAAGAGAAAGGGTAGGGACATAATTACATATACTTTTATATTACATGTACTTCTCATGTTTTAACCTTCATTGGTTGTCTCCTGGTTTTTTGTCTGTTTACTGTGGGATTTTTAAGTGCTGATGCTGAGGCAAAATATGTTACATGAAATAGGTAATGGAACGTCAAACATTGGTACCAGACCTGAAGACACGGGATATAAACTACGAGTCCGAGCCCCCTCAAAACGTCCAAAGAACAGCAGCGACTCCGAATCGAGTGCATCATCAGATGGCATGGCAAATAGGAAGAAAACTAAAACTTTAGGTTGTACAAATAGTCAAATGAGAAATATTAGAAATGAATTCACTTGTTATGCTTAAAAATTGCCTTTTTTTTCTTATAGGAAAAGTGCGAAGGAATCAAAGGAGTAGTAAAAGATCCCGCCGTCTTTCATTCACGGACTCCAATTCAGATAAGAAACAAGGCTCCGGGCGGGAGAGTTCCGAAGCTGAAAAGAAGCCACCAAATGTAGTTACAAGTCCTGCTGTGGAGGAAGGTTCTCGTCGTGCGAAATCTAGGTCTAAAGTAGGTACCCATACGTTGGATAAGGTAACTTTGCCAAAGGAGAGTCCTGCATCCTCACAGACCAGTTCAAAGAATGATTTCGTGCTAAATAAGTCTGCTTCAAGACAAACGGCGAGAACAACGAGCAAACACGTAGTTTACAGGAGCAATTCCACGGAGTGGATGACCTGGGGACCTGATGACAGAACCTGTAAAGATTGCAATATAACTTGTGCATCTCATCACAATTTTCGGCGTCACAAAGCAAGGATGCACGGAATTGGTTCTGAGGAATTTTTGAATACTTGGAAAATTCCAACAGCGCCGCCAGCGGAATCAAAACCAAAGGTAAGGGATTTTTATGGGCATCAGGCTGGCCAAATCATTTTGCAAAAGTATTGTTATTATTTTAAATTATTTTAACATTAAATATCGATGATGCTTTCATGTGGTTTTTGCGTTGGTCCGCAGGTTAGCTCGTTGGGAAAGAATACTGAAAATAAAGAAGATAAAGCGGGAAATGACGATGACAACAACACAGATAACTGACTGTGTGCCATGGGGGTCAAGCCCGAATGCACAGGAGCAATAAATTAAATTACAGTAAATTAAATATGCAGATTAGTGGACATACGTTGCGGTTGAATATGGAAGAGAACGGAAGATATTTGACAGTAGGGGTTTCTATGAATTGTTATTTAAAGCAGGCCAGCTTACATTCTCTGCAATAGTTTGTGAAACTCGTTGTTTTGTGACGGTGTTATTATTGGTCATCAATTAATTAGTTAATCATCAAGCCTTAAAGTTATCATTGTACAAGCTGTGACCTGTATCCGTCATTGTATGCTATAGAATGTTTTGGAAAACATTTTTTAGGTTTTGATTTACATTTATATGAAAGACTAGAGATGAGTTCATTGAGTTGATTTATACATAAATATATCTACATATTAAAGTTGCATCGTTTATTGCCAAGAAGAATAAATCACAAACCTTGTATGAATTATTTTTTACATAGTGTATACCTTTTGTCGGTGGCTTCTGTATTTGCGCTTCAATGGAGACAACACGATAAACAAGGATGACCTCGTTACCGTGGTCATGCACATGAAATAACTGTTTTGAATACAAACAAGCCGTCCGTCGCTTGAGTTCGTTGACTTTATTCCACTCTCATGGCAGATACGCGATAAGGTCTATGCATTATGTTTTATTGGGTTTAGACGTATGATGATTTTGTATTGGTTCGGCAAAAAATTTGAATTTGCATGCTAAGTCCATCCAGTTCGATGGACTGACCAAGGATTATATACAGAGTTGTAAAGGCTATACAGAGTTTTCGAAGACAGTATTCATCAATTTGACCGGAATTCCATCACGGTTGTTGGGCTGTCGGGTACACCTTGGTCAACATCATAGGCAGGGGTATGTCATATAAATTTATATATATTGTATTAATTATTAATTTTATTACTTAAACGATTACGTGCTTCACATTTGCAGAATTTTTTTTTAAATAATTGGTGCATTGGATACCTTGGTCATGTTTTTTGTACTACTGTAGGTAACTTGTTAGGGACATCCATTTCAACACGTAACACGACTCAATTTTGGAATTCGTAAACTTGAAAACACTGACAGCAGGTATAATTTTTCTCGTGCAATTTGCTCATAAAGCATTCTCTTATACTTGTCTGTTGAAGAAAGGTAGATAGGCGAAGTAGTAAAGGCACGGTGTTAGTGGCGAAGGAGAGCTTGTATAGTAGTAAGGTGTACTAAAAAAACATAAAACTTCTCTTACTGTCAATGTAATGATGATTTCAGATTTGGAGCCACCATGTATTCTTCTGATGAGTCTTCGAATTCTGATGACTATTTCGAATGGTTTATTGCTACTGAAGGCGTAAGTGTCAATTTTGCCGTCGAATTAACTGCATTTATTTCAAATTGACTGTGAAGTATGTTGTGTTTGTGATTGTTACAGGCAAGGATTGACCGGAGGTATGCGTACTTTAAATTACCAAGAAGACATCAGTTTCAATCTCACGCTATGCAAATGCTTCGTGGGTGTGAAATACAGTGGAAGACCTCTCGTGGTACGATTGAATCTGTGTCCATGTGTGGAAGGGACTTAGGTCAACGTCAACAGTGTTCCAAGAAAGAAATAAATGGTGGGTTGAGTTACCTTATTCCTGCGGCGGTGGCTTACCTTGGTGGTGAAATGGTCGCAGTTCCGTTGGATGACTCTGGTTTCTTTATCAGACTCCTGAAGGAACTTGTGTGAAGGATTATTTAATATTTTTGGTGGACATGTAAGCTTTGTTATCTGTAATTGGGGACAGTTGACATAGACAAATTATTTCAGGATAAGTTTGACATTAGGAGAAATTGCGTGAGGAGAAGTTTGATGTTCGGAGAAATTGTGTGTAGGAGAGGTTTAGGGAGGAGAAATTATCTGCGAAATTTGCACGTTAGGAGAAATGCTTTGAGGATAACCTTCACGTCAGGAGAAATTATTACAGGAGGAAAAGCTTCACGGTAGGAGAAATTGGTTTAGGAGAAGCTTCATGTCTGGAGAAATTTTTTGAGGAGTTTCACGTTTGGCGAAATTGTTTCAGAAGGTAATCGACAGGAGAAATTGTACGAAGACAAGTTTCGAGTAATTAGAAAACTTTGGAAGACATGTTTCACGTTAAGAACAGTAGTTTATGAAGTTTAACGATGAGAGAAAATGCTTGCAAACAATTTCCATGTAGACATTACAGCCAAAATGTTTTCAAATTTCTAGCTGCAACTTGTGTAATGGTTTTACTTGTATTGTGTTTAATTTTTGAGGCAATAAACGTATTTCAAAAATGAAAATTACTTCGTCTTTTAGTAAATTTACATACTTGAAATGTAGTGTTCCCAACTTAGGATTTGCATGAAATGTGGCACGATTTTCGCGAGTACTTTGAAAATGAATTAGCAATGCATATGAAATTATATGCTAAGTTCTGTGCCCTAGGTAAAGGAAAGGAAGGAACACTTTATAGCCGGTGGTTTTATTTTTATTACATGGTCAAAACGACGTGCAAGCAGACGAACGCGCGCCTATGTTTGTAGTACAGTTGAATTCATACTCACAAATTGAAAAAATTAGCTGAAGATTTGACACTGGTTTGAAATTAAGTGCCGTTTTGGAGCCTAAAACTTCCGCTAAGTAATATCTCGAAATCCTAGAGAAAGTATGAGTTTTTTATAAAACATTTATTTCATGTTGCTGGCTTTTCGACGTTGTCTTTTTTTCGATTTAACCGAGAAAACTTTGGTTTGTAGAAATGAACAGGGATAAATCCGCGCGCATCCAAGAAGTACGTTCAAGTATTGTGAAACTGAGAATGGACCTTAAAATAGCTGTGTCCCGGTACGAAGCTGCTAAGACTCGGCATATTGAAACGGTCAGACTTTACAATGAGGTCAACCCAATATACACGAAGAAAGAAGATGAGATTCGTCAAAAACTTATCGGGAAAATGGCTTCGCGTCCGAGTTTTAATGTGGCTTTGACAAGAAGTGTTCTCGGAGTTTACGAGACAAGGCTTCAAGAAAGGAGAAACCAATTATATGATGCCGAAGTGGATCTCATGGAATCGAAGACAAAACTTAATATTGCCCAAAATGTGCTGTATGCCGCGAAAACTGGTTTAAATTTCACATTTGCAAATTTTAATGCACATGTGCCTCACGTGGTGGAACAAGTTACGAGATCAACAGCGCAATTTGTTTCTGCATGTACGTGTGAACTTCAGCATAAGGTGTCGATGTTGGAGACGGCGAAGAAGGCTATCGGGCACCATGAGAAGTTGGTATGTAGATATAAGAAAGATTTGGCAAGGGTTATCGAGGGTGAAAAACATAGAACTGAAACTAAACTACGGGTGCAACGTGCAAAGGCTTGTCATGAACAAATGCTTTTTTCATCGACGGAAGCAATGAATTCAGCCAAAAGGAGAATTGACGAGATTGTCGGTAGGATAAAGGAGTTGGAATTAAAGGAGAATAGGACATTGGTCCCATGATATCTCTTTAACTGCCTGTTGTCAACCAAGTCTCAACTTCTCCTGGTTCTAGAATTTTTGCTGCTGTTACAGTTTCACAGTTATGTAGGTGTTTCTCCGTGGACAACATCTAGGTTATATACGTTTATTATCTTTTACCTTTTTTACTTTGATACATTGACTGAACGAACAATACAATTTTTTACTGATGAGGACAAATAATGGTATATGCGTGTAAAAAACTTCGCGTGGTGAGATTTTGAAAAAATTTTGATGGTAAAGCTTTGAATGTCAATATCGTGGATGGATGCGTTTGGGTATGCATGAATAATGAATAATATAATAATAATATTTCATTCAAAGATTGTTTTGTTTATTATTATTTATATTTATTTAATTTTCATTCGTGAAGTACATTATTCTTTATTATGCATTAAGGATATGCTGATTATGGTGGTAAAGTGAACGTCATTATGTGTTCGCAATTATCAGGTTTTAGAATTGACATTTTCGAAATTGGGCGCATTCCCAAAGATATATACGGAAAACGTAAAAACATGCTTAACTGCTGTTTTACTGATCACTCGGTTCATGCTGGGACATATGAGTCAGTATACCGTTCAATCCTTGAATAAATGTTCCTTCATTGCATCTGTTGCATGTGAATCCTTGGAAGTCTCCCGATCCATCAAGTACAATCGAAGTACTTCCCAAGTGCTCAAACAAGTCGTCGTCCACTCCCTTGACACCATCTTCGAGTAACTGTTTCCAATCGGATTGAATATCCCCCACGATTACGAATTGTATGTCGGCCACCCGTATAGTCAAAGTAATGGGCATATGGTCCATAAATGTACCGTCCATAACGTGTTGTCTCCTGTTCAAAAAAACATAGATGAACATGGATTCAGACGACCAAGGGTTGTAAGGTAGAATTTGGATAATTCCACGCTTACCTATGATTAAAGCTGTGATGATAAAATGAAGTTTGGCGTGGAAAATTTTTGCAAAAATGAATATTCAGTGAGGAGTACATACACATTCAATACGTGTTTCTTTTCAATGACCAAAACGGTTGAAGGAGAGCAACTGGGTTGGCGGCAGAATGGATTGAAGGTGTACACTGAAATATAATTGAAATTGGACGATGGTGTTCATGCGGACATGGCGTGTCTGTTTGATTTGAATTTGAGTGTCTCCATTTATTAAAAATTCAAATTCCTACAGTATTTTACATATGTGACGGTTTAAAAAACAGCATGTGACCTACAGTGATAAGAGCCTCGTGCTTCTTCGGTTAAATTCAGCATATGCATATTTGGCCACGAATTGACTGCGTGTAATGGATTTGTGTCAATATCCATGCAACTAAGCAAGCCTTTACTTGGTATATGTAAGCCTTGCAAGTTCACTCATTGTGCTAGGATCATCTCTGCAGGGTGCATTTTCAGGTCTTCTGGACCGCTTTTGCTGGCAGGCTATACAAAACATAATTTTCCTTAAAACCTGTAAGCATTTTGGAGGACTTATATTGCCGAGCACCTATAGCTCCACGAGTATCGAATATTCTACATTTTGAGCTAGACGTTTCCTTATCATTTCTCATCTTCAGACAGCTTTACACAACGTACGTTGCCATACACTCTCATGCGACGAGGTGACCTGCTTTCACATAACAGCAAGTAGAAATCGTGTAATTTAGGGTTAGCTTTTGTTTGATGTAGAAAGCAAAGAAAACATTGTGCACATGCTATTTTGAAAACGTGTTGTATTCATTCATTTTCGCCTACTTAAGGCATTTAATTGTATTTTGTCTAAAATTTTATTCTGCAGGTTGTTCCAGAAGTTTAAAGCTGTCCGTTCCGGATTTGTCATGGATTCTTCTGGTCAAAAGCCTTTAACGTTTTCTGAGGGGCCTGTGATTGATGTTCCTGAGGAGGATTCCATACTTACCCGTTTCACTTCACTCGACTGTCAGAAGACACCATTATGGTTGGTTATTAAGTTTGAAGTAAGTCCTGTTTAAGAATACGCGTGCTGATGGTTGTGATGTGTTAGCATTCTTACATTCTTATATATAAAAAATCCAAATACACGCTGTGAATTACAGGACGTACTCGACGGCAAGATCAGCAGAGAGTTTATGTACTATGGTTTGCCTACAAGATACAGGCTTGAATCGCATGCGATGCAGATGCGTCGTGGATGTATGGTCCTTTGGAAGACTTCCCAAACTAGCTGCCAAGGGGTACGAATGTGCGAGTGTAACTTTGGAGAAAGGGACGTTTGTACGCAAAAGCTCATTGATCCGACGTTTGCTCCCCTCATGCACGCTGCAAAGGCATACTTAGCCGGAGAAATTGTTGCAGTAAGATTTGAGGCGTGTGATTTTTTTTGCAAGCTAATCAAGGAACTGTTGTAAGGAGGACAAGATTTAAAAAAATACATTAGTTTTCTTGGTTTTATGTTTGATGTTTGAATTGTATTCTAATGATGTTCATGGCTGTATTTATTATTTATTATATAGTGTTATTTGTTTATGATAATCAGGATGTCATTTTATTTTCATTTAATTTTGACTGAGACAATTTTAGACTTTATATTTCAGTCAATTTTGCGTATGTATGTCTACATGGCAATTTGGTCATGATACCTTAACTTTTGACCAACGATAAGTTTAAGTGTTTACTTTATGTTAAGTAGGTTACAGTATATATCCATCCTTTCACATGGAGTATGCCGCGTTTTCAACTTACGACCATGGATGGGTTTAAGTGTTCACTTTATGTTAATTGGAAGATATCTTTGTGCTTTCTCATTCTCAATGCCGCGCTTTTGTCTTTGTATTTTGAGTCTATAAAACTAATTGTAGACCTTGGAAGTAGTGATCATTTTGTTTCCGGTCACCACATTTCAATGAAGCGTATTTTCTACGATTAGTTACTGTATTTTTGTCGGCATTTTCTTAAATTATCATTAAATTCAGTGACATTACTTTGTTGAAACTGTCATGGATTGTCCTCCGATGGGATCATCGTCACAACGCAGCAACGCTTCTTCCCTGGTGGATAAGCCGGAATGGTTTACGTCTCAACAGGATGTAAGTTTACTCTTTTTTATTGTTGTTTATATTTATTTTTCAAATTGTTATATATTGTAACTCAGGTTGATGGATTGAATTTTGTATTGAGGTTTTTGGTGTAAACATGACAAGTCTGTAATTGCTTTATTGCAGGACAATACCCGCAGCGAGTTTATTTATTCCTTGTACCTGACCATACTGAATGCTGTACAGGCCTATGTGAGGAGTTACATGCCAGCACCAGGGATGAAGTCTTGCGATTCGGTTTGGCAACTGGTTCTCGAAAATAACTTGGCGCAGGTGGAGAATAAGCTTCGATCTGGATTGCAGGAGAATGAGCGTCTTTTTGAAAATGAATCATTGGAGAACTACTTGGGAGAAGTTGTTGTTCGAGGGGCAGGAGAAATTGCACGTAAGGAGGACAGTGGAATTAAGTATAGGCGTTTTGTAACATATTTTGAGTTGAACAAGTCTGAGATTTGCATACTACCCTTTCACGAATTGTACTGGTTGGCCAAACTTAAATCCCAGTTTTTCATTGGTACATATGGGCAGATTGAGGCACGTCGTCTAGATTGGCTTAGAAATAATCAGGATATCCTGCGGGTAGATACGTACAAGGGCGTTCACGAGTTTCTGGCACGCAGTAATCACGAAGCAAAAGTGAAGTTAGGGTTAGTGTGCATACTTCCTTCTCCGTCAATTGTAGGCCCACGTTCCATGCAGCAAAAGTATTTGAATGCCATGGCCATTGCCACACAAACTATTAAACAAGATGATTTTGTTTGACGTGGAGGGTACTTGACGTGGAGGGTACGATGATTATTAACCCTTATCATTGGTTGGACTTTTATTACTTGTATTGTTCTTATTGTTATTATTAATTATATTAATAATTATTAATATATTAATATTCTTATTATTAATATTTTATTATTTATTTTATTGACTTTATATATATAATCATTTATAGCTTCATTTTAATTTATTTCCCTTCGTCATATGGGGTCGTCCCAAGGCACACAGTCAGTACTACATAGTATTAATTCATTTCATATTCCATATTTTACATTTTGCAAAGAAGTTGTTTAGGGAGAAATTATTTAAGAAGTTGTTTAAGAAGTTGTTCTAGGAGAAGTTGTGTAAGGAGAAGTTGTTTAAGGAGAAGCTGTGTAAGGAGAAGTTGTTTAAGGACAAGCTGTGTATGGAGAAGTTGTTTAAGGAGAAGCTGTGTAAGGAGAAGTTGTTTAAGGACAAGCTGTGTATGGGGAAGTTGTTTAAGGAGAAGCTGTGTAAGGAGAAGCTGTGTGAGGAGAAGTTGTGTAAGGAGAATTTGTGTAAGGATAAGTTGTTTTAGCCTGTATCAGCGGAGTTTGGTGTACTTTGAGATGGTGCGTTTGGGGAAGTAGTAGTGTTTGTAGTCATAACCTGTACTGGGAGATGGCCGTAACCCGAGTATGATAATTATAGAATCTTTTCCATATTGTGTTTAATGTTTGTTTTATAAAACTATGTGTGATAAAATGACGGATACATTACGTACAGTTCTATTGTAATTGAGTTTCTGAACCAAATTTGAATAAATGATTTGTGAAAGTTGTGTGGCATTTGAAATGAAACAAAATTCAATCCTCATCCTCTTTGATTTAGTTTGATTTAATTTGAGCACTAGAAAACCCCTGATGCATGCTGCAAAGGCCGACTTAAGAGGAGAACTTGTTGCAGTAAGATTCGGTCGCGTGTGATTTGTTTTGCAAGCTAATTATGGAACTGTTGGAGTAATGACCATTTCCGTATTATTTGCCTATGATGAAAATCTGCGTTCATTTACATTTGACTGTCAACTACCAATTGAAAACGTTTTTCATTACTCGCTGTTGTGTGCATATGGTAATTCAGTAACGGTACTTTGAACTTACGACCAGCGATGGGCTTAAGTGTCAACTTTATGTTAATCGGAATATATATTTGTGCTTTCACATTATCAATGCCGCGCTTTTGTCTTTGTTTTGAAAGTCTATAAAAGTCATTGTAGAGTTCTTGATAGTCACCATTTGCTTACCTGTCACTGCACTCCCCACATTTCGTTCAAGCTTATATTTAACCTGGTATTATTTCCTGTATTCTTGCGAAGTCAGCACTGTTATTCCATTACCATTGAATGCAGTCACAGTATTCTGTCATCACTTTATCCCAATTTTATAAATTAAGTTTTATACATCACATATCCCAGTCGTATGGACACCCACGAGAGTTGTTTGTAGAAGGTTAGTTATTCACAATTACATCTCACTCATAACTCCTCCGTGATTATACCGTCTGTTGTGCACATTCTCCTAAGTCCTCAATTTCCTGCAATTGCCACTGATTCTTGGTACACTTTACTTTGTTATAACTCCTGGCACGATCTATCGATGAGGTGTACCTTCTCCACCTTTAATTTTTCCCACGATCAGTTGTGCTCCCACGTTTCATATTGCGTCGCATAGTATAAGTTAATATAATTGTGGTCATATTGGTTTTGTTGCATGTAAATCGTCCAGATAGGAGAGTGCATGCCACTGGCCTTACGCGTCGGATTCCCTCAGCCTGGGTCTGTGGAGTTCAAGCAATCAACGTCCTGTTAAAGTGGTTATTGTGTCCCTGACTCAAATTTCGGAATGGATAGTTGTCCCGAGTTTTCATCACGCAAAAGGAAAGCGTGTTCCCTGATGGATAGGCCGGAATGGTTTACGTGTCAATTACTTGTAAGTTTACGCTTATTTGTTGTTATTTATATTTATGTTTAACTTGTAAAGTATTGAGAGTGAATATGATGGGTTATGTTTTGCATTTAAGTGTTTCGTATAGATATGACAACTGTATAATAATTTTGTGATTGCAGAAAACTGAACGTTGGGCCTATATTTGCTTCAACATTCCCGGAGAAGAAAAGTGTGTCAATGATGAGATGCAAAAGGTCGGTGGGTGCATTGAAACGTGGCGGACGGACGGTGGCGAAGATAGCGTTCGGCACTGTCGTTCGGATGTTGTTGAAGACGACGCATGCACAGATGTACGGCATCATTGCTTATACCCGGACCTTATGGATGTTGTCCAGGCCTATTTGAGAGGTAACGTGGTAGCTGTACCATTGAAGTCTTGTTATTTGTTTTGGCAACTCGCTCATGGAGAGGGAAAACGACAGGGTCGAAAAAAGCTTAGATTGGGCGGGCAGGAGAATGAAGGTTATGTTGGGGATGGTAGCATGGAAGTATATGATTTAGTAAAAGTTGGTGACCGAGTTGCAGGAGAAAAAGGACGTGAACAAGGCGATGAGGATGTCAGCGTGATTAAATATAGGCAGTTTGTCCAATATTTTGAGTTTAACAAGCCGGAGACTCACATACTACCATTTGGCGCGTTGTACTGGTTGGCTAAGTTAAAATCGCAGTTTTTCCTTGGCTTATATGGCCGGATTGAGGCAGATCGTCTAAATTGGCTTGGAAATAATCAGGATCTGTTGCGGACAGGCTTGTATAAGGCCGTTCACGAGTTCCTAGCACGCAGTGCTCACGAAGAGAAAGTAAAGGCAGGGTAGCCATTCATGCTTCCGTCTCCAACAGTTTTAGGCCCTCCTTATATGCAGCAACATTATTTCGATAACATGGCCAGTGTCACAGAAGCTGCTTAGCGTCATGATTGCATTTGAGTTGCAGCGTACAATTTGTGATAAACCCAAAACATTGGTTGAACCATAATTATTTTTATTATATTATTATTACTATTATTAATTTTGAATAATATATTAATATCATTGTATAACGTTGTTTTAATTTATTTTTCTTGTCACATGACACAATTTCAGTAATACATTTTATTTAGTAGAAAAGATAAGGTTTCAGTACAGTTTAGAAAAAGGGTAGGGAGATGTGGTATGGTGTATTTTCACGGTCAAAATAAGGCTCCAGTTCGCTTGTGAGGGAGAGGTTGTTTAAGGAGAAGTTTTTTTAAAGAAAATTTAGTCAAGGAGAAGTTGTTCTAGGAGAAGAGTTTTAAATATAATTTTGTCAAGGAGAAGTTGTTTTAGGAGAATTGTTTGAGGAGATGTTGTTTAAGGAGAATTGTTTCAGGATAAGTTGTATAAGGTAAAGTTGCATAAGGAGACGATATGTAAGGAGAAGTTGTTCATAGGGCATTTGTTCATGGTGAGGTCGTTTAAGTATGATAATTGTAAATGTTTTTCCAAAATGTTTGTTATGTTTGTATTATGAAATAATTATGAAGTGATTATAAAATGATAGCTGCATTCGACATAGTTGTATGTTATACGATTTTCTCTATCACATTTCAATAAACGATTGGTGGAAGTTGTGTGAGATTTGAAATTAAATTCATTTCTCGTCAGCATTGAATTATTTTGAGTATTAGAAAATTCATACAGACATGCATACTGCGAAGGCCTACTTAAGTGTAGAACTTGTTGATGTAAGATTCGTCTCGTGTGATTTGTTTTGCAAGCTAATTATAGAACTGCTGGAGGAATGATATTTACATTTACATTTGACTGTGAACTACCAATTGATAACGTTTTTCTTCACTCGCTGTTTTGTGCATATAAGCCTATGGTAATTCAGTAACGGTATTTTGAACTTATGACCACCGATGGTTTTAAGTGTACACTTTATGTTAATTGGAGGATATTTTTGTGCTTTCATTTTATATTCTCAATGCCTCGCGTTTTTCTTCGTGTTGTGAGTCTATAAAATCCATTGCAACGTTGTTAATAGTCACCAGTTGCTTTTCTCCCACTGTACTCGCCACATTTCTGTCAACCTTATATTTAACCCTGTATTATTTCCTGTATTCTTGCGAACCAACACTGTTATTCCATTACCAGTGGATTCGACAATATTTGGTGCATCACTTTACCCCAGTTTTATAAATCAAGCTTTATATATTACACACCCCAGTCGTATGGACACTCAGGAGAGTTGTTTGTAGAAGGTTAGTTATTCACGTTTACATCTCTCTCATCACCCCTCCATGATTATAGCTTCTGTTGTGCACATACTCCTTAGTCATTACGTCTCCTGCTATTGCCACTGCTTCTTGATACATTTCCCCGTCGTTACAACCGCAGACCTACGATTTCTCCTTGAGGAATAACTTCTTGGCCCACCATTTTTTCCACGATCAGTTGTGCTCCCAAACACAATATAATATTTTTTACTCATAATAATAATTGTCGCATTGATTTCATTGTATGAATTTTATTCAGCTCGGAGACTTCATGCCACTGGCTTTACGCGATAGATTACCTCAGTCCGGGTTTTGTGGAGTTTGAGTAATCAACGTCTTGTTCAATTCAGCATTGGACGTGAGTCCCTGGCTCAAATCCTGAACTGTCATGGATAGATGCCCTGAGCTTTCTTCGTCACAATGCAGCAACGCTTCTTCCCTGCCAGATGTGCCTGAATGGTTTACGACTCTAGAGGGTGTAAGTGTATTGTTATTTATGTATAAATTTATTTATATGCCTACGGTTATGTGTTAACTTGTAGTTAGTCGTTTTGATGAAGGATGATTATGTTTTGGATCTATTCTTTCGTATAAACATGACAAATCTGTGATTTTGTGATTGCAGGACACTGCTCGATGCGAGTTTATTTATTTCAAGATGCCCGGAGAACATAAGTGTGAAAATCATGGTATGCAACAGCTCCGTGGGTGCATTGAGACGTGGTGGACCGACGATGGCGAACGTCGCGTTAGGCGTTGTTATTGGGATGTTGGGGAAGACGACGCATGCAGAGTGGTTCGGCATGATTCCTTATACCCAGACCTCATGGATGCTGTCGAGGCCTATTTGAGTGGACGAATGGTAGCTGTACGCCTGGATTGTGTCCATTCGTTTTGTCAACTTGTCCATAATGATGACTTAAGCATGAAGAGAAGCTCAATTCCATCATCCCAGGATGGAATTAAGGTTCGTTTGTTGGTGCAGTCTGGATCGCCAAGTGCTCCAACGTCTGTGGATGTAAATTCTCGAGGGGTGTGGAGAGATGTAAGTGATGAGAAGGGCGTGCAGGAGAACATACGGGGTGTTGGAGAGAGCCTCTTAAAGGATTATGACTTGGGAGAAGTTGTTGCCGGGGTTATAGGACATTTTGTGCGTGCACAAGGTGATGTGAAGTACAGCGTGAGTATGTATAGGCGCTTTATGGCATCTTTTGAGTTTTACAAGGCATTTCAGGAGTTTGTAGCACGCAGTGCTCACGAAAAACAGGTGACATTAGTTAAAGGTTTCCTATATCCCTCTGTGTCAATTGTAGGCTCTCGTTCCATCCAGAAAACTTATTTAGATCCCATGGCCGTTGACACAGAAACTAAACGCGATGATTGCATGACGGTGTAGGGTGTATAAGTTGTGCTTGGAGAAGGTTCGTATGGAAAAGTTTCCTTGGAGAAGGTTCGTATGGAAAAGTTTACTTGGAGAAGGTTCGTATGGAAAAGTTTACTTGGAGAAGGTTCGTATGGAAAAGTTTACTTGGAGAAGTTGTGTTTGGAAAAGTTGTGATCGGAGAGATTGGAGAAATAAGGTATATAGTCACGTTTTGTAAAGCAGAGGAGGTTGCCATATCCCGATCATGATAATTGTGAAGTCTTTTCCACGGCGTGTGTAATTCGTGTATTATTAAATGATGTATGTATTGGCGACTTCATAGGATACTGTTCATTTTTATTTGATTTTCTCGACCAAATTGGAATAAATAATTAGTTCAAGTTATGTGGCATTTCAAATGAAATGAAATTTATTCTGCAGCCTCATGGATTTATTTTTCACATTGCTTTTGAGTTACGAAAGTGTGTATACATAAAGTCCCACGTTGACATGTTCATTCACTGACTTATGCTGAATTGTGCTACAACTTTTTTCACGTGGACTTTGCTTCAACATCCATTTCTCTAACATTTCATTCTCCAATAACGTAATACCATGAGTTTAACCGGCAATAATGCATGTACGTCAATTGTAGCCTGTGTGAATTTGATCCCGCTTCTGTGACTGCGGACTCCCGAAGAGCGGTCTTGCCGGAGAGGTGCGGCCGCAGGCCGCAGCTCGACGGCGTATGACACCCAAACGAATATGGCCGGAAGTACTGTAACCGCTGCCTACCGTACCCCTTGAGCCAGCGGCGGCCGCCAGGCCGCCGCAGCACTTTCTATGCTGTGCATCGTGGGTTCTAACTGTTACCGCCTGGGACAGGCGGATACCGGGCACCGCTAGTTTGTTAATAACACGACGGTGCTAGCAACCGTGCATTCTCATTTTCTTCTGACCAAGATGTGCAGCGGCTTATGAAGCTAATAGTAGTTCATGTACATTGGAACAGTAGCA
>JAQFYD010000190.1:0-25346 GCA_034694225.1 Bourletiella hortensis | reverse complement strand
GCTAAAGTACAATATTGAATTGCCACTAGTGTTATTGCCGTAGTACAAAAAAAATATTGCCGAGAAAATAAAATTCCATTTCAACGTGGCGTGTAATAAGGGGTCATATATTTCTCGGGCTTACTTTTACTATAGTCCGCTCGCCAGTAGAGTGTGGCTTTGGAAAGACGTTATGGCTCCTAAGGATTTCATAAATTTTCGATACTACGGTTACCACAAAAATCAAGCGTCCCCTGGGCTTTTGCGTAGATGTATGGTAGGGACGTGGTAAAATAAAGCAAAGCCGAAGTAACTTGTTGGTAAGAATAAGGAGCATCTGATTTTTTGGATAATTTTTTGTGAAAAAATTTCTGGATGCACATTAAATTCTTCCAGATTTTCAAGTTTGTAATTTCAAGTAAATATCGCAGTCCGGAAGAGAGCGTACACGTTCAGCATATCGTTACGTAAACTGCAAAACGGGACGTTTGCATTTTACGAAAACTGCAAAAGCGGCCATTTACACTTTCGTTAGTTGCAAAACCGGCCAACTACACTCACGCAGAGCTCGTTAAGTTTTTTCGAATTTTGACAATTCGAAAAATTCAAAAAATATTTGAGTCACACTCTGAGAAAGAGCACATTTCAAATCATCATAAAAACTAATTTTTTATGTTCCCGCTTCCGCCATTGAGCTAAAATTACCAATGCTTCCTGTGGTGTGGAACCGGCGCCGCTCCGCCCACGGCTATTCCAAATAAATCATTGCTGCTGCAAATGGCCTGTTTTGCACGGTACAAAATTCTGAACTTATCGCATGGCCAGTTTTGCAACTGACCCAAAATGCAATTGTCCAGCTTTGCAGTTTACGTAACGATATGCTAAACACCATTGCCCTTTCCGTCATGTTTTCCTTTCTCTTTCTCTTGCCAGTGTTCATTTTAACTCCTATGGAACAAGGAGAAGCACTTTCTATTGCTGCTGCTTTCCTTCTTCTATATTGTGGGTGAAAAGTTCCAAGGAGTAAAGCAGTGATGGTGGAGTGGAGAAAGTGAAACAACGCGCACCGTTCTTTCTTTCCCTCAAACTGAAAGGAACACAGGTCCAACTTGCCAGTTGGTTCCGTGCCGTGGATCCGAAAGGGTTGTGAAATACTTCTCCGCTTGCTTACGCAGCACACTCAACACGTGCTTGTTTGTACCGAAAACGTGTTCCATCATTACCAGAAACATCGTCATTACTACAAACTATCAAAATCCTAAAAGAGAACGCAGCAACTTTGGTTGGTTGGAAATTCTGCAGAGATTGTCGAGTTTTAGTAGTTGAAAGAGACGTTGGTGAAGAGAGTAACTTTGATTTCCTCTTCTGTATTGATTCAAACCGTAGTGATTTCCAGGATGAAATATTCCGCTAATACTCTGTATTCGACCGACTGCTTTGAGACCCTATGATCCAAGTTTTCAAATATAACCAGTGTCTAAAACACGTCAGCAACAAGCAGACACTTTTAATTGGACTCCACAAGTAAACAAGTTGTATCACTGATCTAGAATCTAGAACTTGATTATATAAACAGAGCTACTACTTACTGTTGTCTACTACTACTGCTAAGTTCGTACATGGCACCCTCCACCGGATAGAAGGTACCGACGTAGTTTTTCTCATTCTTACCATTTTTGTGACTTTTAGCATATGCACGATTCTCCTTCCATGCAGTCATTAAAATTGATGTGTTGCCGTCGATTCTCGTAAAAAGAGCTAATTTTGACCGAATGTTAGGCTCCGTAACGAACGTTCGAATGAACGTGGATGCCGGTTGTCAGTAGCGCTCAGGATGACTCTCTGCCCGCAAATTTAACACTACATTAATGCTCTGACAATTAGATCAAATGAGCTGAATAATTGCCTCTAGTTAGTTGAATGGAATTCATGAAAATGGGGCACATCAGGAAGAAGTTAAAGTTTATTTGGAACACGTACAGCAACAACAGATTCTCTCTACCAATACAAACAAGAGACGACGGGGAAATTGGGTAATGCTATTTCATCGATTTCACGACTCTCTGTCTCTGCCTCTCCCATTGACTTCTCTTTTCACTCATTGAAAAAGCAGGACTGGAAATTTAGAATTGACAAACTCACAGTTGGGTCAAAGAAGTCAAAGTTGTTCCAGATAGACACAGAAGAGGGAAAGAGACAGAGAGAGGCAGAAAAGAGAAGGGAATGGGGAACTAAAAGCGAAGGGAGTTTAATGTTTGAACTAATTTGGAAAGTTTACCTCTTCCATATAATGATTTGCGCTTCTGACGACCGTAACACAATAGGGAAAGGGATAATATACAATTGTGGGTACATCACGTTAGACTCCTCCGATCCTGATGGTAATCATAGGACCAAAAGAAGTACCATTTTTCCCTACAAACTTTCCTCCCCAATGACATCATAAACGTTAACTAATGAGCACAATAGGCCAAACCTATAGGCTCATTAATGGGTCCTCTTAAACTTTCGGGTTCCCTCATTATTAATGGGGGGTAACTAGCCTCTTGAATTCTCACTAAGCTTGATATGGAATTCCAATGTATCATTATTACTTTTCTTATCGCCCCGACTCGTCCCTAGTGTTATTTCAAATAATCTCAAGAATGAATGAATGCTTAAATTCCTTCATCTTGTTCCCTCCGTGGAAACAAAAGCTCGGATACGTAAACTTTGTAGAAGACTCACAGCAGGCTTTATCTATACATGTTTCTCTCGTTAGGTTCATTCCTTCGGTACCAGTCTTGTGGTTGTCGTAGAAGAGTGGGTTTAGGGATGTCCTGTAACAGCCAGTACTGCATCACTTTCACTCCCTACTAGAAAGTAGTACTTCATATACAAGCTCACAATAGCGTATGGCCTGTTCACTAGCATTCTATTCAGGATTCGCATCCTTTGCACTCCCATTGTCGAATTAAAATTCTCTGACTGTTGAATCTTTTATTCAGTGTCCATCCTGGCAGTTAGAGTGCCATAGTCCTGAGTCAGAATGGCCGACTTGGTCATATTCCTTTGCCGAAATTTCCATTGTACGTACAAATTAGCGAGAACTGACCATCAAGTAAAAATGCTCTTGTTCCCTTGTTATCACTATTGTTTGTCTCTTGGCCTGCGGAAATGCTCGGAGCTGTACGGTGTAAACTACAGTAGCATTGTCTGTTCTCTGCGCATAAACTTTGCACTCATATCGACTGTACATGGTATTGTGTAATTAAATTCATAGAGCTTCCTAATAATACGACGGCGGACGGCCTGACATTGTCATGTGTAAGGCATGCAAACATTAAATGTGGTTAGGAAATTCACTCTTGGATTGAGATTTGTGGCTGAGAATCCAAGAGAGAGAAAGAGGGGACCAGAGAAAGAGAAAGAGACTGGGGTCTGTTGTGGATAGGATTTGAAAATGGCTTAAATTTCCTAGAGCTTGTGGATCAAGCAGTGTCCTTTCTCTGTTCTGCTTACTGCATTAGGCAAGTAAGAGGGAAATTCCTTGCTCACTGCGTACGTGCCTTTCGTCTGTCTCTTCTCCGCTCTTCTTGTACTGACAATCTTATGCATCCTCACGACCGCCCATAATGACACACAGAAGCCATTGAATTTCAATAGTTGCTTATAATTGCTACACAACATTATGAGACTATGTGCCATAACAATCTTTCAATTTAGCTCATTCTTCCCTTTAAGTATGCATAAGCCCTCATGAGGACATCAAAAGTAGTATCAGCATCATGCGTTGTCCAAGATGAAACATAATAAGAGGTCCTATAGCCTTCGAAAATTGTCAAACTTGCCACGTTTGTACACTGTTTATCAGAGAGTGTGGCGTGAAGAAACACCTAGGTTCGAATTCGACTTCAATTATGATTATGGGCGAACTTTTTAGTAAGAAACTTTCTCCTACCTCCCTACCTCTCTCTCTGCGTTCTTCCTTCTTCCCTATCAAGCCCAATCCGGGTTTAATGAGCGTAAACACTTTTGTTGCACCCGTTGTTTCGAGTGGAAACCATTGAGTTTTATGGTTTTCTAGCTCCACTGTAGTCACTACCGACTCTTAATTTTGTTAATGCTTCTCCCCTTTCCCCCCTCATGCTACCTACAGAGAGATACACAGGCACACACACAGTTGATGAGACAGAGGGAATTCTGTGGCTAATATACCCAAGTGAATACATAGAGACACCACTGGCTCGTTATTACGAGCAGGAGTTGGAAATTAACATGCGGCAAACTCGTGTAGTATCTCTTCTTTCCATGTGTAAACCTGCTTGATCAATGTAGAGACTATGCCACGGTGTGATGACATTTCATTACACACAGCAACGTTATCTAAGCTCCATCTCTTCACTCCCTCCTGTACATAGATACTGTGAGGTGTTTTAAATGGGCTACAACAACAACAACATCCTCACTCCCGTAACAGAGCAGCAGACGCCTCATAGAAAACAATCAGAGGACCAAGTCCGGCGGAAGTTATGCTCTTTTCATTAGTAACAAACGTAATCAAAACTTTTCCCCTTTAATAACAATATACACGCTTATTTACTCCCCTGTGCATTTCTACTAAATTGACCCCATGCTTGGTGGTAATGAGTAGGAAGATTCTTCTGAATGATGCCAGCGGAAGTATTCAATTTCCCCCGGGAAGGGCCAATTACTGCAACCTATGATCAGTTTTCCATTTCACATGACCTTACCATTACGTTATATTAGTTTCATTTACAGGAAAATTCAACGCCTTTCGCATGTTCATAACATCAGAGCCTGAATTTTTGCTATTAGAATAACTATCTCGAGCTAATTTTTAAGAGTTAATACTTAAAACTTAATAATAAGTGATAGCACATTACCAGTGCTACCGTGAAAATACGAGGGTACCGTGTTAGAGCCCATATTATATTTCAGCTAAGGAGGTATAGTAGGTACTACCTGCTTCGCACATAAAAGAACTCCGTTCAATGGCCTTTCTCTAAAGATATTTCCAAACTTTATGGGGAAATAAATGTGGGAAACAGTCCCGTCAGCCCTTTCCTCACAGTATCCATCACTTCGGATACTCTCACGTGTTACTGAACTAAATTTCTTTGAAATTCTCACATTTTAGCTTCAATCCGTAATTATTACCAGTGACAGAACAGCATTTTTTCATGACATTCCAACCTTCAAGCAGAATGATTTATTATGATCTGGGGCATAAGGCCACAAGTTCTTTCACACACTCCTCTACCCACACCAGTTGTTGTGCACGAGCAGCAGCAGCAGCAGCGGTAGCATAAATGGAAGTAAATGCGGAAGACGGCGGCGTGCCCACAAAGAAAAAAGACAATGCAGTAGAGATTTACTTCCATTTTTTCACCCTTCACATTCATGTGGTCAAAGATCCACCTCCATACTATGGCCATATAGCACACTCCTGTTTAAACCCTTTCCCTCTCATCCCTTTCACTATTGAATCCCGTAGCTGCTGGTTTACAAGCATGATGAGAAAGAGGGCAGTATGAAAGCTGACACGATAGCACGTGAGTCTTTGAGAACAAGTGTGTGTTAACAATGAGTTCTGTATATGGAGCGAATGAGCGATAAATTTTAACTGTGCGTATAGAATAGAATGAGTATCACAGGAGCGAGCGAGGACTTACTACTACCGAACTTCATTCTCACTAATCCTGCAGTGCCTTTTTACGTGAATGAACCGGTGCCTGTGGAAGAACACGAAGGGAAGAATAGATATGATGATATGGAAATGTAGGGAAATGGCTATAAAGCTCACGGAATGTAATGCTCTTGCTCCTAATGTTGTCGAATTTAAAGATTTTTCCCGAGAAAATAGAAAGCGAGCGCATTTAGATCTACAGGAAGGAACAGCATATACACGTCTTTATTCAGCTTGCCTCTATTTTTCCAATAGAATACGAATCAGAAAAGGTAATAGGTACGTATGCGCTCTATCCTTGGAAACATCATAGCTGTGTGAGAAGTGAAAGCGTGCATTGGCCTATGCAAACAAATTCCAGCCTTCTCTCGCATACATACCTCCAGCTTCATGACTATACATCAGCATAAGCTCCTTGAGGTCGTCTTCTTACAGTCACCAACCACCAGTAGCATTATAAATGTATAAAAAAAGTCAGTGGCACTACTTAAATCCTAAAAGATTGGAAGATGAGAATACTATGGGAGGAAGAAGAAGAGGAGGAAAAGAAAAAAAATATATAGAAAGCTAAAATCATCCGTTTCTTTGGCAGCCAGCCGTGAAGGATTGAATTTGGTTGGCCAAGGAGTGCTCTCTGCCATGTATAGGTGAATGACTAGTTTTTCCGTTTGAATAATGTCTATATATAGGTTGAGGGAAAGAGAGAGAGAGGCGATGAATTTGTAAAGCTTCTGCGTTCCGGATCCTATCTTGACAGTAAGATCTTTCTCCTATAGTTCTGTATATGCTTCCTGTCCCAGTTCTCTTCCTTTACTCTGTGGACAGACGGACCATCTGTCATCATCGGATCGAGCCAAGATTGAAGATTAGCTTTTTGTATGTCAGAAGAAGAAAAGAAGGGGCAAGGGAAGGAGAGGCATGCTTCGTCTGTATGGCTAAGTGCACATAGCAGCGACTTTGGAGTCATAGGGGGAACAAAAGGGGAAAGGGATGCATTTGTATAACGTGGTCATTTTCCAGTCACGTCCTACAACGTTCCTCTCTTTACTTACCTGGGAAATCTCTATATCATCCCATATAACGGACTTTGCTCCATAAAAATCCGCCCTCAAACCATCCCAATCCTCAAAATGCTCCCATTGATGGACATATCCTCTGCACACGGCCTTCATTTCTCTTCACATATGGCCGCATAACCCTCAGCTTTCACTCTCAGTTATTATGATGACCACACAGTGACAGTCAATAGGGCAGAAGGCCCCACAACTTGATGGTCTAATGGACTAATCCTTCCTTTACACAAAAGATTTACTTTATTTTTTTCCTCCCGCCATGTGACCAATAAGACACGAATCATTGGAAATATATGGCTTCCCATATAGAAAGTTGAGATGAGGAATGAAAAAAGACCATCACCAGCAGCTTGCGTTGGAAATCCGCCGTCTGCATGGAGTCCATCATGAGTTGGGAATTTGTTAACACTGAAACATGAATATGTCTCGGTCCAGCAATATGTTCTCCCACGACGACTAATTCTACAGTCACCAATGTTCGTCTTAGTTTTTGCAAGACATGGTCCATTGACTTGGACTGATGTCGCGCTCGACGTCGAAAAACTTTCAATGAGGGGAAAAGTTCATAGCAGGAGTAACTCTATAGTAGCATATGTAGAAACATAGCTATAGAATAACAGCGAATATTTCTTATAACCTGGTCGGCCTTTGTTCTACAGTTTTTGTCCTTCCTGGCTGTTCTAATACCACACGACACTACTTAGCCCTTCCATACTCTGTCTACAGCATCTTCTACCAAGCATATAATAGTGTTTGGCTGGTTCAAGCGGATAAATAACCTAGTAAAGGATCATGCAGTAGATAAATTTTCATTCCTTTGGTAAGCAAAACGCATACACATGCTAATCTACTCAAGCGGGGTTCATACTACTTGCCTTTCACCTACGTGTGCTCACATAATAGCTAGCTATAGCTAGCTCGTCTATACACATACGTGCATATACTTTGTTCATTGGAACCATACGCTCCCTGTTTTTTATGTCCACTGGGAGATGAATGTGAGATGTGAATATTCTCTACATGTGTGCTGGTGCTGGCTTTAACAAAAGATATCATTCCATCGGTGACATCCTTCATCATGTTACTTTCACATTGTATGAGAGGAGTAGTAGGAGGAATGGAAGGAAAAAGTTTTTTTTCTTCCGCTGAATGTATAAAATATTTTTACATGATTACTCTAATGATATTCATGGTGCCGCTGGTTCCAATTATTATTATACTACTAGAATTTCCTTCTTTCTCTTCCCCCATAGCAGCCCTTTCTTGGCTAACTTTTCCCTACGTCTCCCTATGGAGAAAACAAGGAGAGAGAGAGAGAAAGCATTGGGAGACAAAGGAAGAGGGATTCTCACTATTATAGAATAATCCTCCTGTCTCTTCCGCTTATTTCTTTCAAGTCTCTGAACGTATGTTCCTTTCAAATTACCCCATCTCCTCGTAACAACAATGGCACAGACATAATTTTTTTAGAATCGAGTGGGATCTAATGTGGCCAATTGAATCAATGGAATAAGACGGCATACGCAGAGAAATAGAAAGTAACAGGAATTGACTGTAAAAGATTAATTCTTCGTCTTCTTCCTCTCTCTCTTGCTCCCCCTCCTCCAACTCTTACCTTTTCGTAGTGACTCTGGTAGGCTAACATTATGTAATCTACAGATCGGGAAAAAGTGAAGGAGGTAGAGTCTAATTCCCTGGAAACATGCAAGCGGCAAGTCAAATTTGATACATTTCCACTAGTATTATTGATCATTTCCAGTTTTTCATCAAGATCTGGCCCTAAAGCTAAAAACGAACCATCGATCAGGAGGACCAAGTCAGCCGTCACTTTCGCTATGTATTTCCATCCCTCTTCGTATCGCTGGAAATCCTCCATTTTTTGGACATTTGCGTGTCTGAGATTAACCCACATTTAGAATTTACGAGACTGCTGAAAGCCTGCCGGAAACCCATGAGTGTATTGCTAATTGGACGGACACGTTTTAAGAGATTTTCTTTTGACTCCAAGCGAAATCTTTAAGATGGCTTGCATGAGTGAACTGGATCAAGTCCAACGAACTAACCAACCAGTTACATACTATCGGAATAAGAAAGAGAGCGAGTGAGTGAGAGACCATCCAACTTTAAAAGATTTGGCAGAGAGTAAAAGTAAAAAAAAAACCTTTACCCGCGTGTAGTAAGAGATTTACCATAAGAAAAAAATTGCGTTGGATAGAAGAATAATCTAGAAATAGTACAGTACACAGCAGCATACATCGTCGTGGTGCTTACAAAATTCAAGTCAGTCGTCAATGCTTGAAGAGGTGAAAACATGCAAAGGGAAAGGAGAAAGTTTCTTCTTCTTCTTCTTCTTATGGGCCAACAAACTTATGGTCCGTCCAAGACCCTCAATACATATATGTATATAAACTCTCACCATTTACTAATTTAGGACAAAGTGATACACAACATCCATTTATTTCCATGTGAAACTAACTTTTCGTCTAGTCCAAGTTCCCTACAAGAAATTTTCAATGGTTTCATGTGAGCTCCCCATAATGCTTCTTAGTATCACTCTGTTCCTTCTTCACTTTATGTCTATCAACCTTCTTTATCTTGGGTGAGAAATAGGCAGAGAAAGCGAGCGAGAGAGAGAGAGAGGAAACCACATAAGAAGCTTGTCGGTAATCCACAGGATTTCAATTAAGAGCTATTTACGTGAAAATAAGACATTATTTATCCTACCGTCGTGTCCAGGAACTAACTACACATTTCCGTGCCTGTCACAGCATATACTTTCTTCCCTAACAAATGTAATTGGAGCGTGACGTTTTTCACTTAAAATTCATCAGGGCATGACTTTTCCTTAAGGCTAATATCCTAACTGTGCACATTGAAGGAATTCTCAATAACTCAGATATGAGATTATGAGATTATATTCTAGTTTGAAAGTAGCATAATAAACCAGATTCTTTCCAGCAGAATCTTAGGAACATGGACACTACCTTTAGATGCGAAAAACTTCAAGCTCTCGGATTCGAGCCTTTTTAACAAAAACAGAGCCAAAAGAATTGGTGCGTGGCAAATCCACTGCAATCCTACTAGCTCGAGTGATGTGTCCACCTAGTCCCGAAGAGGGAAAGCATGACCAGGATAGTAGAATCTCACACGCTACTTCCAACAACTAGAAAACGGAGAAAAAGTAATGGTTTTAAAGTTGGACTGTAGTCTAAAAGGAATTGCACATACAAAATTATGCATCTCATAAACGGCCAAAGTGCAGATTAAAAGGATGGAGTAAAACAGACGTAGCTACTATATACCTTCGAAGAACTTTCTATTGCAGTAGTCGTATTCTATAAGACATGTACATGACGTCGTTATGCGTGAGCAGTAACATGTGAAAACGACTGCAAAATGTTCTATAAACATTTCCTGTATTATTTTCTCCAATCCTCTTTACGAGCTGTGTCTACTTTTTGGAGGTTACCAGCCAGTAGGAAGAAGCATTATTGTAAATATTTTTGTTATCGTTAAATTATAATGCCATTCTGGTATCTCTGCTCCTTCCTCCTCCTTACTTGGTGAGCTTAACAACGCGGATAGTGTGGCTAGGAATTAAATGCCGGGATAAAGCGCGAGTTCCTTTTGGCTCCTCCATGCCTGCCTTCATGTGTACATACATATGAAGGATGAGAACAGATTTTAGGTAGACCCTAGTCTCATCCTTCCGCTTCTAAATTCCCTCAGGGTACAGACAGATGATTCTCATACTGTTCAATAACTTTTGACCAAACCAGCTGCTTTTTTATTCGAAACGTATAATATTCAACACCAAGCTGATTTTGAAAGCGAAAATTACACAGAAATTTTTGAAAACTTGTCAGAATGACTGGTATTTTGATTCGTACAATTACACATGCCCTCTGCTGTTTTGATTTGAATCTTCAGAAACGCATTGTTGACTATGGCCTGAGGGGATTCCTCGAGTCTGCGTTTATCGTGAAGTAGAAATTAAGCTAAAAAATAATAATTATAGACTGATTGACTTCTGCCCCTCTCATTTAGTCGAACCTGCACAAGATAATTTTTTCACAGAGCAGGTACAAAACTGCGACGTTTCTACCAATGACGAGATTTAAAGTGCTGTGCAGCAGCTCTTTGTTCTGTGTCAGCTTCCTGTATAAACCACTATGCCACTTTACACGGTTCAAAAGGCTGGAACGATTTCAATTTTCTGTCGTAAAATAATGATCTGAAACACTGAAGTCGCTTCAGTTGTGACTTTTCCACCCCAGTCTACCTACTCATTATGTGTGACGACTCTAAAGTAGTCACACGGCATTGCTAGATCCGCTCCCATTTTCACAACTATATTATTATTATTGGAATTATAAAAAGACATCCCTGGACTCACTCTTCTTCACGAGAAAATATATCTATTCCTTTACTTCAAGACGTGCCACCGTTTGGGTAGCCTCTCTGAACTTGTGCCAAGAGCCGTTGAGAAAATAACAGAGCGGAAGCACTGCTATAAGATACCACATACACGTTCATTGCACTAGATTTTTCGCAATAGTTTCACCAAACTTCATAGAGTTTTGTAAAAAAAAAACAAACACCTCCGGCGTAAGGATACTATTACGCAAGGAATATGACAGAGACGTTTGGAATTGCAACGTGCAAGATTTTTTTTTCTCGGGTGAAAGCCCAGCTTTCACAACATAAAGCAATCTCAAACAGAAATTTTTTTGATCCCTCAGGCAAACGTGACTGAATAGTTAGAGGAGAAGAGAGAAAAAGACGTTTCTAAAAACGGAAAATATCCAATTTTTCAACCCTATGATTATCATTGTTGTCATGCAGATCAGATTTCCCTCTGTGAGTGCGAAAAGAAAGAAGACGAGGAGGAAGTACAGAGAGCTTGATACAATGTATTGTACAAGTGAAAGTTTCTGCAAATATTAATATCTATGCATAGTGCGTGCCACACTCTTTATACATGTAAGGTGCGTTTAATATTTATGACACTCTGGTGCGGCGGTTGCCGCCACCATTGTGGATGTAGCCATTGTAGCACCATAGCAGTACAAGTTACGTCATTGGATCTGACAAAAAGGTGGGATGGAACCACAAAGCATGTTGTAAATGGTACCAAAAACGTGTAGCCCCATAAGGAGGAAGTGGAGGCTGTTGTTGTAGACATAGGGAAGAGGAAGGAGCAAGCCTGTGAGAAGGAGAAATATTTTGAATGTGTCATCCGCCCCTTTGACAACGACAACAACAACAACAACTCAGCGGTGGTAACCATTCATTTCGAATGGAAAATAGGATCTTTGTCACAGCTCTCAGTACAACAGGAGAGGACAAGAGTGAGCTTCCCAAAAATACGTTGCTCACACTACGGGAACGGACGCATACCTACATGTAACGAAGCTTGCGGAAGTAGCTATACGACATGTAAGGATACAAAGACACATGCCCACACTGGTGAAAAAAAGTAAATGCAAACTTATGCAAATAAGATGAAGGACTAGGTCTCTCTATCTTTCTCGCTCTCAATATGCAAAGAAAAAAACGAAGAGTGAGTTGTGATAGAATTTCCTCACAGGAAAATAACAAGGAGCTTCACATGTATTATGTAAGTTTGGCACTCAGGCAGATTTAAAATGCGAAAGAGGTCCTCTGCTACATTTGGTATGCAAGCAGGACAGGGATTTTAACAATCCATGAGTCTTCTGATCCGGATTTCTTTCAATCCTTCTAATGTACCCTCTCACTCTTTTCGCTCCCTCCCTTTCTTCCTCTTTGCACAATCACAAGTAAAACTGATGCACGTATACTCGCATACAAATGTCCTCGCCATCCTCTCATTCCAACTCTCCATCTCTGGCTATGAATAGACATCCAAATTGCTTCTCAATGACAGCACATGATGAGTGCCGTATGCATCCACACATATACATTCACACATTCTATATTCGTCTTCACAGCCAAGTAGTTTGTTCCTGCACCAACTTACTTTACATTTTTACAATTTTTCATTTGAAAACCCTTGTTCCATCGATATGCTACACATGAGAGACAGTGTCTTGATTTTGTCATACGTCACGTTGCAATTTCTCCGATTCATTCATATTACGAACACCTTGTCATGATGAACTTCCACGAAATTGAAGTAATGAGATTTGTGCGCTTCCTTCTGTGCTCAAAGGAATTATTATTCCCATAAGGACCTGCGGCTAAGACTCGGTGTCTTTTGGTCTCCATCACCACCTGCTTCAGTTCAGACGAATGGAATTATTCGAGTAATTACCTCAGCTCGGATTCACTATTAGCACGGTTGGACTCCAAGGTATACGAAAATTCAATCAGTCTCCTTGCAGGACATTTTTAACGTGAACTATTTACTTCAAACGTTACCAAGTTCGTAAGTAAGGACTGACTGACTGTAGTGTAAAAGCTAGACGCTTTAACCTCCTGCATTTGACGGGAAATGAATAGAAAGAAGGAAAAAGAAAGGGTTTTATTTCCTAACAGGTTCTCACTGCTTGAAACTTCCTCACAGCTTTCATTGAATTACAAGAATAACCCCCTGATTTCTTCGTGTTTCCGCCTAAACAAAAAAAATACAAGAACCAGGCTGGCTCTGTTTGTGTACATTGAATCAACAACCAAGTACTACATACCTTTTCTCAAACGTGCCCTCCTTTTTTCATTCGCAAATCCTCTGTAGGATTTGTTAGTTGATAGGTTGGTCGTTTGGTTGCTGAAAAAAAAGAGAAAATCTCCCTTCAAATCTTCTACTTTCGTCCTTTCCTCTTATTGATCAAATAAGAGGAGAAGGAGACGCATCAGGAGAAAAAAAGCCAGGAAGAAGTGGAAAAGAAACTTAAGTAGATGGAAGGAATTAGTTCTCATTTATTTGGAGAAAGCATTCAGATAAAGGAGGGGGATTTTCCTCTCTCTCTCAATGTCGAGAAAATCTCAAGTACCAAGTCGATAAGTTTGGCCAACAACAAGCGGTAAAAAGTGGTTGACTATAAGAAAAGTCAAAGCTTGGGCTTAGACTGGTCTAAAGCCTTACATTTTTTCGCAATGTACTGAATAGGAGATGCATACGTAATCCAAACTAAAAATGTGAATGGAATTATGGAGCAAAAAATCGGAATAGTTCATTTGTACGATCGTTGCAATTGAGACTTTGTTCTTTCATCTCTTTGGATGCATGCGGAAAAAATACGTGAAAGGGTATTACATTCTGGTTTTCGCAAAGGCTTTTACTCACTCGCTGTTCGTAATATTTGCTGACTTTTTAAATTTTGGGAAAAAACTGTAAAAACTAACACCGCGTTTGATGAAATTGGTCCTTCCGGGAGGAAGAAGAAATTATGAGACGGCGTCAAAGACGAGAACTTACGAGGAAATCTTTCCACTGCTTTCTTTCCTATGCTGGTTGCATCATAACTGGAATTTAATTTTAGTAAAAGTGCATTTTCACACTACTAGTTAGCCGCAGGAGGTTGGGGAAAAGAGGTCTATGAACATATACAGTTACCACTGAACGAGGCTTTAAAGGGTGCTTGAATAACATGGGAATGGTAGAGACAGCTTCAGCTTAACTCCTTTCAATTCATCTCGTTTGCCTACACCTCTTCTCTCTCTCTCTCTGGCTGCTTCTTTACATTGCAACTATTGCTATCTCCTGTTATTTCCGTATCGTTGGCAATAAAGTTGGTAGTGGTGGGAAGCCCTACTGCCTGTGTAAGTGAGTATACACTTGGAGAAAGTAAGAGGGAGAGTGAAAATTTCATTCAGCCGCTCTGGTACTTCTTGCTTTTAATGTGTAATAAAAGACGCCGAGATCTTTGTGGCATTTTAAAGAGAGAAAGGAGGATGCTGTATTTAAGAAACATGGGAAGGCAGGAAGGTGTGGTTCCTGTTCCATTTCTCTGGCTAAGCTTACTATTCAAAATGAATAGGAGAACGAATGTAGACGGGCAGAGAGGATGTTTGCTAAATTTCTCACAGAATTACATAAGTAGGGAACACATAGTTTTGGACGTTAGTGTGTAGAAGCAGCAAGAAACCATTCCTTTGTTTCCTTACCTTTGAAATTGAACTTGGAAGAGAGGAGCTGCTTTCTCCTCCTCTTTCTTCTTCTTCTTCTGCTCCCTCTTCACTCCTTCTTCTGTCAGATTCTTTACCTGCTAATGTTACCATTCGTTTCTTCTTTCACTTGCTCCCTGGGTCTTGGAGAAACCAAGAGACAAATGGTCGTAAATTTGGCCATTTCCTAGACCTGTGGAGAGCGTAAAATCAAATCTTTTCTTTCTAAATTTTCCTTTTTATTAAACCTTCATGCGAATTTCGTGCCATTTTAAATGAAAATGTCTTTTTCTATCTCTCGCACTGCCTATTACTTCCCCACTATTCTCCCTGGAAAGAGAAAACTCTTCATTTTTTGTTGCGCGACACATTTAGCTTTTCGCATAATAAATACGCCGTTTACTGCAGGTCATTGTGCAAGAAATATGCCTGTGGAGGTACTTTTGCCAGTGATGGCTTTCTGTTTGTAAGCGTAGAGGAGTTCGGTCAAAGCATTTTTGTGACGAGCATATTTTTCCATATTTTTTGTGTATATTTAGCAGGAGTAAGACTGACACACTTTTATATAAAGTCTCCGTTCATGATTCCACTGAAGAATTTTTGCAACAGGAGCGGCAGGAGTATGGAGAAAGTAAAGTTTGTTCAAAACTTTTGAGAGGCTATGCATCTGGCATGGCTGGCATCATCATGATTATTACGGGTTGAACCTAGGTGGTGTTTTTTTGTATGTCGCTATATTGTTGTACAAAACTCATGAAGGAAAACAAGAGGGAATATCTGTCTCTCCGTCTGTCCAAAACTCCTTTCCTTCACCTCAACCTGGATACATTTTCCCAGCGGACGAGTAGTAGCTACATGCTCATGCAGTATGCTCAATCAGCTATGTATCGTTATGAAGTTGGCTTATGGGGGATTTAAAGCTCTGCAGTGGAGCTATATATTTTATTCCGCAGGCTATCAAATTTCACATGAAGGGACAAGAAGATTGGGTAAAAGCAAAGTTTTGAATAAAATAGTAGCAAGCATTTATAATATAGTAGAAGTAGTACTAATACTCCCGCTATACTAGTGGACTGTCCTAGCAAATCCATTTTAGTTCTGCATAATAATGCTTGAGGCTTTGGCAACACGTGCATACATGGGCACATCCATGAAAATATTATCATGATAGAGTGGAAAAAATTTAGCTCCCTAACGACGAATATACATCTCTCGCTAGGGAGGAAGGAACTGTAATTTTCAAGCCGCATTTTAATTTCAACTGTGTGGCAAAGATGAGAGAGAGGGAGAGAACAACTTTATACAAAATGCCGAGTGGTCCCACAATGAATTCCATGTTAGTTAAATACATTCCACCACCAGTACGGTACGCTCGGTTTTGAAGGCTATCATTTCATCATTTCTCTCCAAAGGTTTTGCATATACATAATTATACATATAAATTTTCCTGTAATGAGAGTTCTTTACCATCATCACTACCACCGCTGTAGCTTTATTGCCTTGCCTAACTTTGTACCGAAGAGAAAGCAAGCAGGCAGGCGAGAATGGCTTTTAAAGTATGGTATGATATAATACCAATGTAACCACACTGACTAACTCAACATGTAAAATACATTATGGGGAAGTGCATCGCGTAGGAACAGGGCCCGATATGTGAGCTATACTTCACAATATGTGACATGAGGAGGCATGAAAGAGTGAGGCAGTCCAATCATGAATTTTACTTCCAATTCCAATCCTTTGCGTTATAGCTCCAATTTCACCAAATTCCATCATTCTATACGGACGTGTACCACTTGGTCCACAGTGGCAAAGTCCATTGCTTTCCTCTCTGTTCCTCCCTCGTGTATCCTCTCCCGTTCCTATGTGTTTTACGGTACTGTCGAAGTTGGCCATAAGATGGGAAACGTGTCAAAATGTACACTCCACTATCTCATACTTTGCATAAAATTCTGGTCAGCAAATCCACCCGTAAGGGGACACAAAGAGAGGAAACAGCAGTGTTGGTAATAGTATGGAGACAGCAGAAGAGCAGAGCGAGCAAAGAGAAAACTTGAGTGGGATATCTCTTCCGCACCAAGCTCAACATATCCTTTGACATTGTCATTCCCACAGAGTCAGCTCCGTCCTCACAGATGATGCATCAATTCTCTCTATTCTTCTTTATAGCTCACTATAAATATTCCTCGTTCCCCTGCTCTCCTCCTTGCCTGGCCTATTTTACATAACTGCCCTTCACGAGCATCTGCTCTCTCAAACCAACACATATTTCCCTTTTAACAAAACCTAAAACTCATCCTGTCGTTAGCTAATATAAAATCCTAAGGCCTTGTCCCGCTGTTAACAATAATATCAAGAGCTAACGCGTGGCTATGAAAGAAACTCAAACATTTCCCCTATCTGGACCGTATCACTTCATTATTATTGTTTGTTTGTCTACATACGTAGCTACCGTTTAGTTAAATGGAGAAACATTTCTATAGTGTAGCCCTTATCTATTCCATAGCCACTTCAACGGAATAACAAGAAGATCAGGGAGTCGATATACTAATTTTCATTAATACAACAGCATCACTATCATTCAGAGTAGTAGCAGGAACATGCGGTATTATGCAATGAGCTTACGCTGCCTAAAATGATTACAGTGAAAGTGTGCTCAGTGTTAGTATCTCCATTTCCTCATGTTCCCATCCCTCTCTCTCTCTATGCTCTCACTACATTTCTCAGTGATTTATTACCAGAATCAAAATTCGCTTCCATTTCATGCTGTCTGCATGCAAATCCTCTCCATTCAAATCAACTGTGACTGCATAGCAGAATTTTCACACGAGGTCAGCTAGTCAATCCTTTTTGTGTCCTGTCCCTATATCACAGCTGTGACTGCCAAGGATAGGAAAGCAGATTTGACTTTAGCAGAACCACTGGTAAATACGCTGCAGAAGTAGAAGTGGTGATGATCTAAAGGGATAAAAATCACTCACGTCCGTCAACTGCCGCAGCCAATTACACGGGCTGTAGCCAGGAAAATTAACAGAATCAGTGCGTGAATGTGTGAGTAAACACGTTCCTATCATGTCCGCACAATAACAATACGGCATCCAAATTTAATCGCTTTCCCTTTCGAAATGTTTCGGTTGCTACGTCAAGCGACAATATCAGTGAATGGATACCAATACAGAAAACCTTAAATTACATGCAAAGGCTTCATTAGACACAAGACGTAATTTCATTGGAAAAATTTAATGTACATTGACATTACCTCCAGCGGTGCATGGTTAGCTAGGAAGGGACGATTCATTATTACAGTTTACTCTTTCCACTCAATACATACGTATCATTGGAAAAAGACGCGGATATTTAGAAAACGGTGGGTGTGGAATAGGGTAATGTCCAGAGAAGGGGAAAACTGACAAATTCACATTTCAACAGCTTCAAGTATTTGTGTGTAAGGTTATTAGGGTCGGATGTGGTGGGCTGAAAAAGTTCTTACATATTTCCCCTCTCCTTTCTTTCATTTATTTCTCTTTCTCTCTCTCGTTTACGCCACTCGACTCCTGCTGTTGCCTCCGGTATGGTCCACTTCCTCTTTGCTTTCTCTTCCTTTCAGTTTCTTAAACAGTTACCAGGTCTTCTTCCACATCTGTGGGTCTTCTTACCCTTGCCCTCATGTTATGCCTGCTGTGTGAGAGTAACCAGAGGAAAAGTATTATGAGCCATATGTGTGTTGCTGCTGCTGCTTTTGAGAATGAAAGCACACCAGAATTTCTTCTTGCCCTCAATCTCACATTTTCTTTGCTTCTTCATCTGGAGTCAATTTGATTTCCTTCCATTGGATGAACTGCCTTTCTCCTCTTAACTGATTTGTCCAACTTCTGTGACGGAGCCGGGATTATATTAGAGTGGCTTTCAGTATATCGGAAGGCTCAAGCTAACTGATTTTTCGAGCATGTTATGGTCACAGGGAATCGCAGGATAAATTTGTTTCTCGTACTGTATACAATGCTTGGTACCATTTTTTATTCTTGAAATCCGGTAAACAGTGTAGCATTTCATGTTCATGCAAAATTTCGAAACGTTATCAATGATTAAAAATCGGTAAAATCATTTCGGCAGTGAAGGCAAAAGCGGCAACAGCACTGCAAGCACACTGAAGCAGGAGGCAGAGGCTGTGATCACCTATGACCACCGTGCCGATCTTTCTCTCCCACTTCTTTCATCACTTCACCTCAGCCAATTAAATCATTCAAAGACAATAATCCTTCATAACTTTCTGTCTCATCCTTTCACCTTCATTATATCCTCCTTATCAAATTATCCTCGAGTTGGTGAAAATATTTCATTGGATGCCAAATAAACTCCATCCATGCGAAGAAAAACAACACTTGTGAGCCCATATATGCCCTCCGTGGGAACAAATAGAAAAGAAAATCCAAATAAAAAGTTAGTTGGCTCAGTAAATAAAGAACAGGAGAAAGAGAGAGAGAGACGACCATGCTGTGGGATATTCTTGGTCTTCCTCGCTGTCAGCTTTAAAACCGCTCGGACGACTTACAACAGAAGCTCTAACTATATAGTCAAACACGCAAGTCGTTGTTATCGTAGGAGTGAGTAACAGCAGGAGCTCAGCTAAAGGATAAAACAAGAGAGAGGATATCGTGGTAATGTCCGTAGTACTCCGTCCGTCCGTGGCATGGAAGTTAAACTTGCTCAAACTAATTCACCGTGGCAACCAACGACATAGCGTACATTCTCCTCCCCTACTTTTTCTGTGGGACAGCCAGCCTGTGAAAAAGAAAACAACAAGCGGAGAATGGACGTATATTGACTCTAAATTTCTCCGTTTCCGCAACAGTTACTCACCATATGTGAAGCAGAGACAATCTTATTGTGCAGCCGAATCCCCTGTACATTTCCTTTTTGTCAGTAGAACTGAATCCGTCTTGTCAAATCCATGAGGATATCCCCCAAACTCGAAACTCCAAAGGAAAAACGTCTAGCTACCAATGATTCTCCTCTCTCCTCTGTACACACAAGCTTAAAAAAAGAGAAAAAGTCAAGAAACTTAAGATTTACGGGCTATATAAAGTCAAACTAAGGGTTAAAATTGTGATCCCTTCTCTACGTGATAAGATACAAGTCTCACATTACCAAAAAACTTTACTTTTCTCCAAAAGTATCACAAAGCTACAAGTCATATATAAAAAATAGACAAAAAAGATCAAATCTTTTGACAGTAACACTCCATGTTACATACATACATACACGATATAATTTATTTCTCAAACGACCCTGAGCAAGAAAAACCGGCCATGCTTTCTCCGTGGTTCAATTTCTACGAAGCCAAAGGAGCAAAAGCCTTCGGAGACCTCTCAAATAAGATAAACTGGCCTCCTTCTCACCGCCCATCCTTCACAGCAATAGAGCCACGATCATACTGATAATTTTCTTTCCCTTCAGTATAACCATGAAGTTTTCCATAAGCAGTCTAAAAAAATAATAAATACACGTCTCATTAAAGTTTTCCATCTAAAATTCAACAGAAAGAAAACGAGCTCAAAAGTGTTGTATGAGACGGGTAAACAGAAGCTTACTAATCGCTTAATTAGATGAAACATACTGTTGATTATTGCCATCACTAATGCAGCACAATGAACTAAAGTCAGTTGGCGGTTCTGTGCCATTTCGCAACAACAAAGCTCCCAGTAAGATAGGGACAGAATGTACTCTGCGGTCGCGTGGAAAAAGGCACAAAAATGACAAAAATGGTTTAACTGCGAACATTGAGCTACTGTTGTTCTGAAGCAGTTTACTGGGTTAAACTTGCTGTACTGTTGTTGCTATGGATCTAGAATTTGGAGCAAAAAATGGGGCTCCGAGAAAGGAGGATTTTACAACATGGTTAAACCAGCTAGTTAGTAATTTAGATTACCTGGCTATAAAACATAATTTACTTTATGGGACTGTATGCAGTAAAGCTTAAAAAGGAATACGTGTTACCGTCATGTGCATGTGATAAGGGAGACATTGAAACTTGCTCTGTATACGGAGAAAGAAAGAGAGGCAGAGGGAGCAGTGGGATATGAAAAATGAAAATGAATGGCGAGTTATACTTTTCACGTAATCTCCTGTTTAATTCAGCCAGTGGTTTTCATGTCTGTCTCTCTCTCTCTCTCCGGCCTGTCTCTGCAAGAGCTACAATGGTCCAGTACGACTATGGCAAGTTCTGTTGCATTTGCAAGATGAACTTATACTAGTACGTTAACTACGTTGGGAGAGAAGAATATAATACACGTCCCAACTTTATCAATTCCATGTGGTTCTATGGCATTGTATTCCGGAATCCGGCTCAACATCTCTGCTTGTAATAGTCGTGTAGTCGGACTTTTCCACTACCAAAAGGGTTTTAATGGGATTTTCTCCCTCTCACGCCTCTGTACCGTATAATGTGTTCATGTTGTTGGTGGCTTTCTTAGCTTTGCTTTTCCCACTTCTGTAGTGACCAAATATAATAGCATTTTCATGAGAGTGAGAGAGAGAGGCAGAGAAAATGTGAAAGATAGACCCATGTCCATACCAGCACATGACTCTCCTCTGTGGATTCAGAGTAAATAATCTAAAAAATAGAGGGAAAACGTTACTATAATATTTTAGTAGACGGATGACAGAGAGAAACTATCTTGTACATGAGGTGGATTTGCCTTTTTTCTTCTTCTTCTGCTATGGTACAGTAGTGGTCCTTAATGGAACTGTATATATGGGAGATGGAGAGCACGTTCAAGCAATAACCTTACCACGGTATATATATAAACAGACAGACGCACACACCTAGCTTAACCAAAGTTGAATCACCTTTTTTAGTTAGCTTTTTCACTCTGTACAGCTACGAACATGTTGGCCACACGAAGGTTTTGTTAGACTAAGAGTTTTGTGAGACCGTAAATCTCAATAATTCCACGGCATTCTCGATTCGTCTTCATTACATTTGGGGATTAACGACCAGAGGAAAATAGGAGCAAATTTAAACTTCAAAGTCCAAGAAGAAGAAGAAGGAGTAGCTAGTAGTGTAGCTAGGTAGTCGTCCTGCAGTAGTGGATGTGTCTATTACTAACACAATAATATCCTATAGTAGCTACCTTATTGTCATATAAAATCCTTTATATTATACATCTATTTATGTATACATATTTTAATGGATTTTCGTTAAGCAGTTTATCCACCTGACCAATTTACATCCTCGCCTTTAAGTAACTTATGGCATAAAAGTCAAGTCCCATGGTGGTAGCTAGAACTGATCCTTTCATTCCCATTCATTAAACAGGTAATAAGATGTCTCGGTTATGTAATCATCATGTGATAATATTCCCTTGTTTTTTTATCACCATAATACCGACACCGGTAGGCGTGTCACGCATATAAAGACAGTAACTATCAGAGCCACTATGACTACAAGAAGGTAGTGACGGTAGTGAAATAGTATCCTTTTGTAGACACTGATAAAGCCACAAGACCCAAAGGACATAGGAATAATTTATTAAGTTTCACTCTCTCCTCCTGAACTCCCCACACAGCAAAGTGCGCAGGGAGACCCAATCGTCGTGTTGCTAGACAGGAGGCGATTCCATCTTTCCAGTGACAACTTGTGTTAATTTGACTGTAATTAATCACTAATCCCGTCTTTGTGTTCCTAAGCCGGTAAATTTAATTATAAAAATTAGATCAATTTACGTGATGACAATGGAAGGAGGGTTTACTTTAGCTAGAACTGCTTCATACAGATAAGATGATCATGAAGTTGAAAGAGCTCCCTTGCTCTGCATGATTTATGACGTTGTGCAAGGGAAGAGAAAGAGCCAAAGAGAAAGAGTTCTCTGCTCTTGCTCTTTCTCCTGTCTCTATGTGTGCTTGCATGATGGTGATGATGATGAAAAACCATGATTACAAACGACTATTTCAGGTGCGAAGTGGGGACGAAGAAGACGACGCTTTCACTCCCTCTTTATATTTGCAAAGCAGTGGACTCTTTTTAAAGGAGACGAACGCTGCTGACTAAGTAAGAAGAGTCTGTCGCCCACGTTAAAGGAAGACGAAGAGGTACAAGCTGATAAGGTGACGCCGGGTATCACTACAGAAAGTGAAAGAGAGAGAGAGAGAGAGAGAGAGAGGCAGGGAGAGCGCCTCTGTGCATGTGACTGGGTGTCTATGTTGAAAAAAGCTTGAGAAAAGGAAGAGATGGGAAGAGGAGGACCAAGTGAGACGGAGCCCATCAATAATATTGGCCTGAGGATGAGTAGCTTTGGCTTCCTTATTCGTTCCGCCAATCTGGGCTATCGATCAACTCCATGGAAAAATATCATTCTCCTTCTTGGCTTCCTGGTAACAGGTGAGTTTTTCTTTCCCATTTTCTCAGCTTCCATATGACTTCTCAGCTTTTTGTCCTCCTCCATTGAGTCACACAATTTATGGATACTTGGTGGAAATAACAACGTAGAAAGCCACTGAAATTCTTATTTCTTGTCTTCAATCAGGAAAACTTGGAAACTATTAATGGCGGCTTGTCTAAGTTAGTCTATCGCGGTGGAAAGGATTCTTAAGAAGAAACTTGCAGTAAAAATGAATGACTCAAGCATGATATTACAAGCTTAACGCCAACTGTGCGAGCAAAGCAAGGCTAACTTGATCACACGTAAATGCATAAACATACGAAGAATAGTTGAGGTATATGGAAAGAGAAAGGAAACCAAGATGGAAAGAAAAAATAAATTCAATATTGATTCCATCTCCAGTTACCTAAACGGAGCTGTCATATGCGGGAACAAGAAGAGAAAATATCAAAAACTTAACTTTTTCCGCTTAAAATATCTAATGTATGTATGACAGTCAAGACAATGCTCTTTTCAATTTTTCTTCTTGCGAAACTCAGGAGCGTGAGTAAAAACATATGCATTCTTATAATAACGTACGTTTGCACATGTGAAATGGAATTTGCAGAGACAGATAGCAGTGGCAGTGAAGGCTTAAGTCGTAAATATTGTGTGTGGGATACAGCACAGTCATACATATGAGCTGCGGAGGCAAAAGGAGCGTAAGAAATTCCACACCATGCGCCTCCAGAAAAAAAGTAAGGAGAAAGATGGAAAGTGACTGAAGCGTAAAAACGGAAATATGGACGAAGCGTGCGAAAATCTCGCCATAGCGTAAATATTCACTCAGCTCATTCATCCCCGCGGGACAAATAGTCTCAAACGTTATTGACGTAAATCTATATAGCTACGCTCATACTTACAGCTGGCCTAAGAGGTCAAACCAGGATAGTGACTTGTTCTAATAATAGTTATTATTACTTTATAGCAACGGCCCATCATATTATCAGTCACTGACTGAGTTCTCACCCATTCTTTGTCCTTTGAATCGTATCTGCCCGTTAGTCTTGTGCTAATCTCTGATCATTCTACCTTCATCAGCACATGCATTTTAAATGGATCGACGGGCGAAGCTTAATTTGCACTCTTGCAACTTCATTTCACCGTGATAATTGCCCCCCAGCGCACATTTTCCTGCATAATGCAAACGGACTGCACATGCATTTAAGACAGATAAGGCAGTTATCGTAAAATGCTACTGCATGGCATTCCCATGGAGTTTTCACCTTAGTCGAGTCTCAGAAAGGCTCAAAAAAATAATTGGTTGATGGTGCAGAGATTAGCGTGTCATCATCCCCTCAGTCTTTGCAGAAATACTTTATTCTTGTCACAATGCTTTCTCTCATGGAGTGTATACGACGCATTGACCTACCCTGTTCGTACAAGTGTAAGTAATGTGTCAGTAGGTACACTAGCCCAACGGGGTACATTCTTCTATAGCATGTACACACCAAGACAATGATTGCTATTATTGTACTGTAAAGAGACAAAAGAAGCACGCATACTTTCTCACATGCACTATCCTCTTTTTGCTCCATATTGTACTCAATCACGAGAGGTTTCAGTGCCTACAGGAACAGGAACAACGACAGCAAGAGTCGTAATACAAAGTAGTGTAGCAAGAGAAGTGAACGACAGAAGAGGAATTCTGCTTTCTTTAGAATCAGCAATATAGTATGTTGTTGCAGTTGGCAAACTTTCCCTATTTTTTTCTCAACCCATCTATCCAAACGTTTTTCACTGGGAAAGCTACAAAAGCATATTCTGTATTTGGCTGGTTGGTGAAAGGTTAGAGAAAGTAAACAGGTGCTCCGTTTTTATGACAAGCCAGCACGTGCGGAACACAGCTGACATGTTATTATAATGAAAATAATGGCAATGATCCTGCCTGTGATCACATCAGTTTGACAATAGCTACAAAAGGATTAGTACTATTGAACAGATTGCTCTGATTCTCATAGCTGATGTGTAGCCATTAATTATTCGCTCAGACTCACATTCAAATAGCCAGGCGGACCAGATGGTGGAGGCTATTTTTCTATTTTTGCATAGCTAACTTCAATAATGACGCTTCTAGCTATGGCTAGCTATCTATAT
>JAQFYD010000189.1:0-25383 GCA_034694225.1 Bourletiella hortensis | reverse complement strand
TTATGATAGCTCTTAACCATTCTGTTTCACTAAGCAAAGAGCTTTGTGATGCTGTAATTGAAATTCACTCTCTTGATGAAAAACACACACAGACATAAGATTATTTACGTGCGGTAGTCGCCTTTCCTCATAACGTTGATCTGCCAATGCTCTTGCTGATGATGCTTGCAACTACTTGTTTTATACCGACGTCTATCTGCACTGACTGACGCCTCCAGGGCAGAATTTGATGGAATCATCCATTGGAAATGTTCCGAGAAATTTTATTGACTTTTATAGGCTAGGAATCTATCCATCCACATATGTAGAAAGAGATGGATTTATTCTGGGAATTATTGAAGAAGACATTAAGGGGTAGAAGAATGAAACAAATGACCTGAATGAAAGATGAAGTTTCATTAAGAAAAGTGGTCCTCCTTTGGGTCATTCACCATTGTTGTTGCAACACATTCCACTAGTCGTATTCTCAGCCATCTTGAAATATTTTAATAAAAAGTGAGAACACGTACACACTCAATGGGATAGTGGGCACATGGTGGCAGTAGGAAAACTTGCTTCCAAGTACCTTGTAGTAACACTGGACAGAATGGACTTGTAGCATAAAAGCTGAGTAGTAAAACGTGCTTGGAGGGCATAATGTAAAAGTATCTTCTCTCAAGTGGTAGGAGAAAGCCTGTTAGTACTGGTTCTTTTACAAATGACACCATCCCAGCAGTCGCTACATACAGAATGAAGGAAACATCCTGTGGTAATCGTAATGCGGCTACCAGAAGACATTACGGTTTTAGGCGCCAGCTAGTGCCCCATGTTCCAAACGTGTAGCTCCTATACAGAAAAGGTTAAAACGGAGACAGAAGAAGACACAACAACGCCCTTTGGACGACTACAGGGTCAATGGATGGATTGAAATGTTTATTTATTCGGACGCGGGGCATGAGAACTCAAAAGATTTTCAAACTTGGGTAGACAATGATTGTTATAGTTGGGACATGAAGAAAATTAATGTGCAGTGACGACCAGTTTAAGCTGGAGAACATCCTGTGGCACAGAGTATTTATGAAGGACAAGAATCATGAGGATTCTGATGGAGGGAGGCGATATATTTGTCAAATTAATGGCACATTAGATGCGCCCTAGCAGACACCACAAATTATTTGCAACTTCTGCAACACATGTGTTTATACGCCAAGACATAGGACCGCGATAAGGCCCTTAATGCTGCTCCTTCGGACTGTTGTAAATTTTAGGGCTTATTTATATGTATGTCTTCCTTTTTTCCTTACAGTGAGCAAGGGAAAGTTTTGACTACAATGCAAGCCGGAGATTTTTTCGGAGAAATTGGAATCCTTAACCTTGATGGACTAAACAAGTAGGTCAAAATCTGTGGAACATTTTAATCAATTTAAACCCATTATGCTGACTGCGGTTGCTCCATCATCGGCGGTTCCATGGAGCGTCAAAAGCACGTTCACTACTCGAACCATCGATTCTTCAGCTCTGTGTTATTAAACTCTGTATGAATAGCCACAAATTTGGAGATTCTTTTGCAGTAGTGTAAAATACGAGGAGGATGATCTATATTTGGAGAAGTTTCTTTCACAGTTTGTGCAATAAAGTTTTGATTATGTTTGATTTAGACGCACAGCTGATGTCCGGTCTGTTGGGTATTCAGAACTTTTCAGTCTCTCCAGGGAAGATGTTTTGGCTGCAATGAAAGATTACCCTGAAGCTCAAGTACGTGCTAAGATGGTCTCGTTTCTTTCAATGTTCTTTCATTCCTTTTCTTAACCTTGAATTTTATCGTCCGAATGCTGGACCTTTCATAAATTTAACGGTTAAGAAAATCATATGAATTGTTGTACCGCAAACAGCCCAAAGAATGATGATGAAACTTTTGTTTTAATACAACCAAGAAACATTATAGACGACCACGGTTTTTATGTATCAAGTAGTACTTATACTAAAGAAATTTGTTGTGAATTTTGTGCATGCCTTACCAGGTTAAATGGTAAATCGTATGCTAAGTGAGTTTAATTTTTTTTATAGGAAATCCTTCAAACTCTGGGTCGGAAGAGACTTATGGAGGCACGGAAAGCCAATGCTCCAGCCCCGAAGAAACCAGATGTGAAGAAAGTTCCCCCGACAGCCTCACACCTTAGCCTTGCTCCGAGCCAGAGTAGTCTAAGTCACAAGGGGCCAGACACATCTGAGACTGACAATACCAGCAAGAGAATTGTAGAGAAATTACGAAGTGACGTGCGAGGTCTCCGCAATGCTATCAGAAGGAGTAGAAAAAGTAACTCAAGGTACGCATGTTACTGAAAAAGAGTATAATCAAGCTGGACATGCCACTTTATTAGAGAAGACAATTATTATTCTCTCCGTCCCATTATTCCCTAAAGAAACCACGGCTTGTCACCTTCACTTAGTTGCTTTTGTCCTTAAATCTTCCTTCTAAAAAACCTGATATGTAGCAATAATAACTGCTGGTTTCCTCAGCCTAGACCGTGTCTCCGTCTGCGTGCATGGAATTTTTATCAAATATGCAGAATATTGAACGAGACTGTGGGCAAGGATGTCAAGCTTACTAACTACTCCACAACTTTCACCTTGACCTCACACTTTGGGTAGAGATGGTCTTTTCAATTGGGAAGATATTTATACACCATGTTTCTTGAATATTTTACAGCAAAGAAGACTCAAGTGAGCCGGAGTCCGGGAAGGATAAATCTGATAGTGTGGGTATCCGTAGTCGGAAAGAGAGTATGTCTCAGGATAGCAAATCATCCTTGTCTTCCTCAGCCCGAGGTGTTCTAAAACGTATGCACCATGTCCTAAGTGATGAAAAGGACAAGGATAAAGATGGTGGTGCACACTCGGGGACATCACCATCTTCTGCGATGACAAAAAGGGTCCAACTACCTGGTGCTGGTGGTGCAGCTGCTGTTGGTGCTGATGACGAGTCTGGTGATGAAAAAGGTGATGGGGAATTACAAGTGATCGGAGCAGGTCTTCCACTCATCCAGAGGCTCCGTTTACTTAAAAAGAAAGAGGAGAAGCAAGCACGTGCTGCGCCTGCTGCCCCCGCAGCACTGTCCATTCCTGGGGTTGGTACTTCGTCAGATGTAACTCCCGCATCATCCCAAAGGAGTAGTGCTGCCACTGGTGGGGCGGATGGGACCGTTTTACAAACAAAGGTTTCGATCGAGACTCCACCAAAGATTGATAAAGAGAGTGGAAAATTGTCAACAAATGATTCCTCCGTTCCAGGATCCGCCGCTGGAGGAGCGGAAGTAGTCCCATCGTCCCTTCCAAGAAAGTCATCCTCCGTTACTGGAGCTACCGATGCTGCTGCTGCTGCCGCCGCCGCCGCCATTGAAATAAGGTCACCACCACCATACACACCATCTTATACTGCAAGACGTCCAACGGTTACTTCAATATCATCAGCAGAATCGTCCGGAGCGGATCATCCATTGATGGGAACGGGTGCTGGCAGCAGTGTGACTGGACCTAGCAGCAGCATCATGATGATACCCAGCATCACCTCCAGACAAGACTCAAGTAGTAGTGAAAGCAATTCTTACGCCTCCAGATTTGGTCCAGAACGCCCATCAATGCTCCAACTTAAGCAAAGAAATAAAAAGACTTATGGTTCCGTTGATGACCTCTCCCCGGAATTTGCTAGGCTTCCTTTTATCAAGAAATTAAAGATTCTGAATGAGCGACAAAAAATTGCAGAGTTGCTCACCACGAAAACATCAAATGTAGTGTTGACTCGGAGTACCAGTGAGGGCTCCAACGAGACACCCGTCCCAGGAACTAATGAATCCACGATGCACTCCGTTCTCATGGGTCGGAGAACGCAGTCCAGTTCAGAACAGTATACTACTGAAATAGTAATTCCACCACCACTTCCGCCTGATCATCCCCTCTTTTTTCTTCCCCCTCTTACACCTTCCAATGATAATGAACCTGATGACTCAAGTGCCACAAATTGCCTTAAATACAAGCAAGACAATTTTACTACTATAAGTACTACTACTACAACTACAACTACTTCAGCTACTGTTACGTGTACGAGTAATGAAAATACTACTATTACTGCAGTTCCTTCAAATAATAATGATTCTTCTTCTAATGTTACAACTAAATCTAATGCTACGACATCATCATCAACAACAAGAAGCAGTACTGATAGTGCCACCGCATCAAGTTTAGTCTTAGCCAAGGCGGTCGGTTCTATGAACAGGTCAAGTAGTGACAAAGGCTCTCGTGATTCAACCAGTCCGCCGCTGTCCCCAGAGAGTAATGAAACTCCGGAGAGACGTAACTTAAAGAGTATTCTGAAAAAACTAGCCGAAGAATCTGGATCAGTGGAAAGTTCGGAAGATGAGACTGGAGGGAAGGGAGGGAGTTTTGGTAGTGGGTCTTCCTCGGGCACAAATAAGTCTTCTTCCAGTGATTACCACCAACTTCTGAGAGCTCCTACAATTGAAGGTTATGCCGCAAGACATAGAAAATTTTCAAAAAATGTTACATTTCAACGTCAACAAGCTATTGCTGTGATCTCACCTGAAGGTCCTGAAACAAGTCCTGGACAGCAGCAGCAGCCGCAACAACCGAGGGCTGAACCAACGACAGGGGGCTCCACCTCATCTTCGGTAGCAGTTTTACCTTTGTCTTCAGATCGTGAGGTGAGAGGACACAAAACGTTGACTAACATATGATTGATGCTATATAATTTTGAATGTCACAATGATTTCTGCTGCCCTTTTTTCAGAGCCTTCAAGCACAATTAGCTAGTTTAGCATTGTTCAAGGAAGGTGGTGGCGGAGATGCTGTATCAGGCGAGACTTTGGAAGCCTTGGGAGTGTCTCAGGAAGAATATATTGGCGGCGTGTTTCTTGGCATCCGGAATATCATTCAATCCACAGTGGAGGATATGCACGTCAAATTCAGTGATAAATTTGCATCGTTAGAGACAGAAGTGCGCCAGAGGGATGAAATTATTCATCAGCTTCAACGTCGGCTTCAGGAATTGGAAATGCGAAGTAATTCATCAAGTGAACAGCATCAGGGAGAGGAGGGGGGTTCCTACCAACAGTCAAATCATCATCATAATGTTCGTCAGAGAAGGAGAAGTAGTAGCTCATCCAGGACAACCATAAACGACGAGTTAGATATCAAAAATTCGGAAATTGACCCTGCACTCTATCATTCGGATGAGTTTTCTAATGTTCATTCATATTTATTTAGTAGAGATAATTCAGTGGATACTGTGATAACAAATCAAGATTTCGATGATGACGATGTTTTCGTCCCATCCTCCGACACGGAGAATCAAACTTCTATAAAGGCACAGCAAATAACTCAAGTTCTACAGATTGATCAACAACAAAAGCAGCAGCAACATCAGATGGAGAATAACAAAGCTCTTGCGTTGAAGCAATCCACGACAAAGTGGTCAGCGGAAATATCCAAAGAGGAGACGATTGAAATGCGAGAATTCTCAGCGCCTGTGCCATTATGGGAATTGGAGTTTCATCGAGACCCCGCATCGTCTTCTTCGAGAAATCAATGTAGCGACTCAGTTGCCGTTGATATAGGAAGCACATCCACGGAGTATGAGTCATCTTCGTCATCTGATGAGGGTGATCAGGGTGGTCATGGGAACGGGAATGGGAACGGGAGGAAGAAACTGGAAAGGTCAAGCACTGTTATAGAAAGAAAGTTCAGTAAGGATCGTAGTAACACTTCAGGTGAGGAGGAGGTAGAAGAGGAGGAAGATGAAGATGACGAGCATGACGATGGTCTGGAGAGTTCTGGCTCATCCTCAGAAGAATCTGCCCCTCAGCTGACAAATCAAAACTGGGAAGTACAAATGCTGGCCAAGGAAATGGAAAAGAGAGAAGAGAGAACCAGGGGTGGAATGAGTCTAGACAAAGGAGAATTACAGGAGCTGGAGGACGAGATTCGTCAGATGCAAGATGCCGTGACACAGGGTGCCCTGTCCCCTACCGAGCTGGACATGTTGGAGGCAGTGTTGGAGACAAAGACGAAGAAAATCAAAGGGTTGTACAAGGCATACAGTGTGGAAGCTTCAGGCCCTACCTCACATCATCATGGGCCTACCAGTAGACTTTTATCATCAAAAACGAAAGTTGGTCGAAGCGTGGATGACTTTCGACAGCGTCCAGCTGTCCCGCAGAATTTATTCGTTTCATCAAGAGGCTCCAGCTCACGAAGTTCAAAAACTTTGAGTCCAGGAGAGAGGAGGGATTTGCAAAAATTGGTTTTTTCTCGCAAGCGTGGCGGTGCTGGTGTGAAGCGACAAGCAAGTTTATGTGAAAGTACTACAGGTTGGAGACATGATGCACGGCTCACTTCCCCTTCCTCCTCAGCCTCTGCTGCAGCCATGACAACGTCTTTTTCTTCCTTTAATAAATCAGACTACCACCATCATCATCATCATCTTCCTTCTCAACAGCAATCTCAACATCATCCGGGGAAAAGGCGTGAAAGTGCAGATTCAGTTATAAAACTCCCCTCAGAGTCTAAATCATCCTTTTTCTCTCGACTCAGTTTTGTACGTCAGTTCAGTAGGACATTACATAGTTCCAAGTCAGTGGATGAGACGGGACTGGAGCAATCATCTCATGTTACAAGTTCCGCCATTCCTATTCATGCCCCTGTTCATTCTTCACCTAAAAATATAAGTTCAGAATCTCAGTCTGATGTCGTCCTTCATGCTGCTGCTGGAAGCACGAGTACTAACCAACCGGCCGCTACTACAGCCACAGGACAAAAAACAGGATCTTCCACACTAACGCAGAAAAGCTCGTCGGTTGGGCTTCTTCCTTTAATATCATCCACTATTTCCTCTGCTCTCTCAACATCCGTTAAAAGTGACCCAGGATCTACGTCTGTGCCGGCCGGCTCCTCACCACCGAGAATATTTACCATTCCTTCGGCATCCATCCCAGCCGCTCAACCTGATCATCATCACCATCAGAAATATCTCGGCGAAAGCCAGCCATTATTGAAGAAAAAGTAGCGGCAACTAATATTAATACTATTCTAAAGCCTTTTACTATAAGTTTCAAATTTTCTGTATTACACTTAAAAATATGATAAAAAACAAGCTCTCAATAATAAACTCTTAGCCAAGAGCTCGGGACCCATTTACATTACTCCATTTCTCTAGATTTTACTCATGTTCATTCACATTATTACCTGCAAATACCGTCAATTTCTCTTCGTCCCGCAGAAAGAACCGTGTCAGATGATAGCTGCTGTACGTCGCTGGAGCAACGGCCGAATATTTAGTGAAAGCAGAAGACCGTACACATGAAATATTATGTAGTCATGGCATTTCATTTGATTAGTAAAAGTAGGCCAACAACGACTTGCCTCACCAACTGGTGGTAGTTTTAGTTTCAAGTTTATTAACAAAAGCAGGTGGTTCATGATTGCTACCTAAAATATCACTGAATATTCCACTAACACATAGGCCACGTACGACAGAAGAAAATAACGAAACAGAAAAGCGGAAGTCTGTGTGACACATTTAAGTAGCCACAGATTCCCGTATCGATACTCTAGATTTTTTCCGAGAAATAGATTTCCTAAGGGATTTCCTGGAAATGGATTTCCTCGACTTTCTCCTTCCTGAAGAGGGAGTAAGAGCTGGAAAGTAATATGATAGCATTACATGCGAGAAACTAAACATTAATGCCTTGGAAAAAATTATTAGCGTCTCATTACCGCCAACAGTGGGCTTTGCTCCCCCGATATCCGTATTTCTAGCTTTACTGAAAGCTTGTGCTGCTGATAGAGCATCACCAAACTCTACGATTGCTGTCATACTGAGGAAATTTTCAAGTATTAGTGGAGAAAAATCTATATATTTTCAGAGTGGCTGAATGCATATTATTTCTAAAGAAAGGTGCGCTTACGTCTTTCCTTCCCTCTTGAGGTCAACCTTCTTGGCTTCAGGGAATGATTTCAACACCTCTGTCCTAGTAATGTCCTTACTAAGACCCCCGAGCGTAATAGTAGGGGAGAAGAGGTTAGAGATATTTGAAAATTCAGCCTCTGGAACTTTCCACAAATTACGGGCTAACTCGGCATCCGACATGCCATCAAGGTCTTCATCCGTTAGATCACTTGCTTTCGGCAGCCGTCTCTATAATGGAAGATGAATTTAATAGCAGGTTACTAATGGCAACAACATGGAACCAGGACCATTGGGAAGAAAATAATTTAAACTCGTACGGTCAGTTGGAAATGTCTGGGACCAACGGCTTTGTAATACTTTTTCGGAGCTTTGGCCGAAGCCTTTTGGGCCTCTTCAGGATTATCAAACGTGACAACAGCATATTTCTTTGTTCTGTAATTTTTACATGAAATTAATCAATTGTTTCCAAACGTGGATTTACCATTAGCTGGAATAGGTTTCAACTTGCCCTGAAAGCATGTTGCTGAATCCACTGCGGGTCATGAATTTAACGCTCTTCGCACCAGGAAAGAATCTAAGAAAGTCTTCTTCCTTGATGTTCTTGTTTGGGATACCATCAATCCATACTTCCTGCGAATAATTAGAAAATGCTGTGATTCATATACAACATGAGTATCAACTGCAGGAAATCCAACGCATGAAATACTTACATTCGGTTTAGGTTGCGGATTCTTCAAAACAGCTGTAGTAAAGTCAGAATAAAATATTTAAATAAAAAACGTTAACACAAAATCAGTTGCAGACTCGTACCGTTTCCTCTTCTTACAGCGTCTAAAATACATCAAATTATTTACATAAGCTAGTGACCAAACGTGTGAGGAAACAACTTTTCCATTTGGGAATTTACCAGTGCCGTCAATAGAGGTTTCGTCCTCGTTCAAAGGTAATGGCCCGTTACCAAACGCGTCATTTTTTTCATCTTCAGTGGCAAAACGGACGTAGGCATAGCTTTCGCCCCTGCAAAAACCGGAATTTTTTATTTACCTTCAACTCATAAACTGACTCCAGCGGTGTGAAACATGGGAGCCTAAAATTTTATTTAGCTACGTGAGTGTCTGCATACCCTGGTCCATTGTGCACGACCTTGACATCAACGGCATTTGGGTACAACGCCCGGATGTGCTTGTCTGTTGTGTTTTTTGGAATATTTGTAATGTAGAAATCCTGCAGTAATGTAAGCAGTTCCATTGTAGCTATTGCACCCAAAAATATGGCAGTCGCCTGGATAGAAACTTACGCCACCGCGAAGAAACAGGAGGTCACCGGACGCGATCTTTATATGCTTCGTGGTTACGTAGGCTTCCCGTGCTTGTGCAACATCAGGATATTTTACAGTAGTAGTTTTACTGCTCCAACGAAAATCAAATACGAATTAGCAATTTACGCTCAGAAGACAAAGGGCAACAGCCAAAACTCACCCCATCTGTATGTTTGGATTGCCCATGAAACCAGCCCGAATCTCCTCCTCTGTCACATCAGTTGGAACATTGTGAAGCCGTAACGTATTTGAGATAAATTCAATGCCCTTCTTGGACGCCCAGTCTTGGTAATAACCGGAGGAGAAAAACTGAAAGATAAATTCTGTACATGCAAAATAAAGAATGGGATACATGGACCTTTCCTGAAGGTCATCAACGAAACATTGCCGAAGAAAAACAATGGACATGAAACTTGCTTACAATGAAACCTCTGGGTGGCCAGGGAAAGCATTTTGAATGACTCTTGATTGCCAATGGCAATTGTTTCTCAACATGTCGATAGAATCCGACGTAGTGAAATTCTTCAGGTTGATGTTTTTCATGAAGTGCACTCATTTTCCTTTTCGCCATGCTTACAGATTTGCGAGATTCGCCGTACTTTATTGTCTTTCTTATGGACTTTCTAGGTGGTGGTGGTGGCCCAGGTTGCATGTACTGTGAAACTACGTCCGCCTGACTTGGCGTGAGGTCAATCGGATTTATTTCCGTACCACTTTCAGTTACAATTACATCATCCTGTGCAACGGCTCCTTTCTTCAGAAAGAATTTTTTCCCTTTCCCAAGAAACTTTCCTTTGCCCTTCCCGAAAAATTTTCCTTTCCCTTTGCCGAAGAACTTTCCCTTGCCAGCTGGAGCTGGAGGGCCTCCTTCAGCCCCCTCTGGTAGCTCCCCATCAGCGCCTTCACCTAAGCTCATGGCGGATGGCTGGGATGCAGCCAGGGAAGTACCCGAAGGTTGCTTGCCAGGAAACTTGGGTGGCATTTTTGTACACTTTCAAATTTCTCACTTCACTTATTAGCCACTGTTCGCAGGCAGATAAATTTCACTCGAGAGTCTGTTATTCCAGCAGCGCGATGAGTAAGACGATTCTAGGAAACTACATTCTATCCGTCGAGTTGCACTTAATAACATTGTCGCTGAATAAAAAAACGTTCTTTGCTCAATCCAATTAAATTATGGCATGTCTAACTTGAAGTCCTTGTCCATAATTATAATTATATCACTTTTACACTTTTTAAATGGCAAAAGGTGACTGTCGTCTTCAGCTCGGACGCCATTAATGCTTTCTCCTGGCATTCGGAAGGGATGAAACGGCCTCCGCAAGGTGACAGCAGTAGCGGCGAACGTTTCTATTACTCATTCTGCTGGGCAATCCTTCCATTTCTCATCATAATTAGTGACAATAACAATTACACCTGTGCAATTTTACGAAATTAAAAAGCAAAAGCACGCTTTAAAACAACAAAATATGGTTCATAAAAATACAACACGCTACAACAAATTCACCCCAGTTAAATTTTTTCTTGAATTTTCCTGACCGAGCTGCAGCAGCTGCAGCTAGTCAGGAAAAACATTGTCGGCTAGTTGTAGCTATGACACTTCGTATATCGGCTTCGTTAGGTTCGTCACACGTTACACCAACAACTAGGTCTCCATTAGCTCTAGGAAAAGGACCCTCAAAAGCTCCGTATGCGTGCAGTGAAGAGAACAAAGTAAGACAGAGAAACTAAGGAAAGCATACAGCTTCGTACGAATCGTTTATTCAGTACATTCTTATAGTATAATAATTACGACTGACATGACAGCTGAGGTTGGATCCATTTATTTTGTAATATAACAATAACATTAGTATAAGGGATTAGCGGAATATCGCCTTACACTGGATTTCAGGCATTTTTTCTTGTCCTTTGAACAAGTAATAACTAATAATCGTGTAAGGATGTGATCCGGCGGGAGAGCCTTCTGGAGTTGTAAGTAAACCGACATGGAGTTTTTTGACGGAACGTCCAGGACTGAACGCCAAAATTATTACAAAAATGTGTTTGTTATCTTCGTCAACCAGCAGTTATTATAATCATGTTTTATGTCGTCTTCTTAACTTAACAGACATAATAAAATACTAAATGCAGCAGTATAATGATATTACTCGTAAGTGGCGGCTCATATAGCTCAATAGTAAAGCTGCCAATTATTCATCATCATGGTGGCTTAGAAGTGGGCATAACAATAATAATAATAACAATAATTAGGGAGCGAGGCTAGAAATAAAGTAAGGCAGTAGTATCCATTAACTCCACTAATAATTATTATTATTTTGAAAACAAGACTAGTGCGTGCTAAAATACTGTGACAGAACAAAGACAAAAGATGATTCCGCAGGTTCTTCCATAATAATAATACAAGTAACAAGCAGGAAATTGCCCCTGATCACAAACTTATGGGGTGAATTAATTAATTATTATTGATCTGGAAATAATTTCTTCTTCTTGTTGTGTTGGTTGGTTGGCGGCGGTGGTGGATGATGAAACTTTTGATAGGTGCTGCGGACAATAAGAGATCGATGACACTCAAGTATAGTATAGTAGTGTTACTTTTCCAATCGAGAAAGTGAAATCAGTCTCTTCAGATCCAGTCAATTTCTAATTAGTTATAAACTTTGATTCTTCATTATCATCTTCATCATATCCAGGCATACGGACGCACTAATCATAATAATAATTTAGAACCTCAAGCATGCATGCTCTCAAGAAGTCGTCGTCGTCGTCCATGCGCGATACAATGATACGATTTTCAGTTGCTAATTTTTCCTTTTAACTTCCTTTCCATCAGTGGGGGATGCGACTTTTTAAGAAAAATGTAGCTAATTTTTTTGCTCCACGTTAGCTTTGTTCTTTCATTTTTTCCCTGAAGTTTACGCTTCTTTTTATCTCTTTGTGTTATTGATTCACGTACAGGAGTCATCATCAACATCATCATCATTTTTAAATAAACACACACTTGGCTACAAAAACTTGATTCTTATTTAGCATTATTATTGTTTAAAAGGTCTTCGTTTTTTTTCTCTCGTCACTCTGCACTTGATCACACACACACTAAATTATAATTTGGAGCTTCTTCCCAATAATTAGTAGTAAGTTTCATGTGGTCGCCTTTCTCTCTCTGCTGTCTTCATTCTTCTAATACTCTCGCCATGATACATCACTTTGCACTGAATTTCTCCTACTCGCTTTCTCTCTCACAGATTACAACCAATTAGGCCTCCCACGTTGCTTCTTTCTTGCTGAGTTCGGTGTATGTTCGACCAACTCAGATTACCATAAATAATAATTGTTGCTGTAACACTTAATTATTTCTCTATCCACAACCTTCTTGCTGAAATAAAAGTTGTACAAAGGCAACAATGATACTGTGCGATAGCCTTCCCAATCAATCAATCAATCAACTTATCATGAATAATAATTATTTTATCCTACACACAGTTTCTTGTTATTATTACTCTAAAAAGCTTTCTCTCGCCAACTTCTGTCAATAGGCTCGTAGCAAAGTAAGACCCAGCCACCACCTGAGAAAGCTAACAGGGGAACAGTATGTTTCCGGGCACTAGGATTACGCTACCCAGGTGACACTAGAAGCTCACTGTGTACAATACAAATTTCTCTCATAACTTATGACCATAATCGATAATAATGACAATAATTTTTGGCATACAGAATGGATTAAGGACTGAATGATTAAGATAGAAAAACAGTGAAGGCTGACTGTCCTTACAATGGGGACGAACTGAATAAATAATTTTTCTTCTAACATTATTTCTAGCAAAAATCTGACGATTTTGTGAAATAAACTGAACAGGCACGAATTGTACAAAACGATTTGATAATATAATAATAATGATAATTAACTAGGACCAACTCCAGATCTACGGCAGTTATTAATAATCCTGAAATAACTGAGTTTGAGTTTTCCAAGGAAATAAATACAGCAACTGATTATTATTATGATGTTTCATGAACTCATTGACGAGAGGTTGGCTGCTCACACGAAGGAAGATGAGGAAGGGATTATAAGTTTTCTGTCGTTGTTCTGAAATATATAAAATATCAAGTTATTGATACCTGCAACTTTTGTAATGCACCTGAATGAATGTGACGGAACAGGAAAGGAGGTAAACGAAGCAAGCATGAAACAAAAACAATAATAGTAACAGTTATCATGATGGATGAAAAATATTATGACAGCACAACATGCATGAAAAGTTTAAAAAAGATGCAACTAGTAAAGGTTAGCATTATTGGCAACTCCGTATTTGCTTAGATTTACTTAAAGACTAAGAACTGAATTTTCATTTTACAAATTCTTAAAATGTGTGATGTTATAAATAAACATGGATTCTATTATAATTATTGGCTTTGAAAATTTCCTCAAAAAATTCTCCAAAGTGATAATGATAATAATAATAGTGATAATTGATAATAGTAGCAATACTTATTATTATTATAGGTGAATAATTGCAGCATGAACTGTCTCTATCAATATCGAGTCCTCAAAGATGAACATTATTGTAAACGACGACTGCTTTAAATTGAACCTGAACATTGATTCAGTCTTATAGTAGTAATGTGTTACTTTGTTGTCTCTCTGATTCGGAAACCAAATTAATCCTTCAATAATTTCAATAACAAACATGTAGTTGTACCGAAAATCAACTGCAGCCAATTAATCGTTTTCATTCACTTAAAGAGCTATCTATCCTTCTAACCATTACCTCACATACTTAACGTAGTAGTAGCCTATGATTTCAGAAAGCAAAACTTCAAGTTAAACTTTTAAGGTGATGAGACACAGGGCACGTAGGTGAGAATTTACATACACAGGAGCTGAGAGTATAGAGACTGAAACAAAGAATATTAAGGGGTTTTAAAAGTATAAGGCATACTTTAATAGTGAGAAAAGTTCATACTGCTGCTGCTGAGAGTGAAGCGTCAAGGGCCTTCAAAGCCCTTGACCTTACAAAAAATACGCAGAGGTACAGATACAGACAAAAACGGAAATTTTGGTGGGATTTCAGAGAGGTGAGGGGGAGCGAATTCTACTTTGTAATTATTTTGGGAGTGGTGTGAAAAACGGATAAATTAATTAAGGTACAAGAAAAATACATTCCAGAACCGAGTTTTAAAGGAGGCATGTAAAATTCTTATAACGTGCTAGCTTCAAACTACGTACATTCTTCTTGACTACGCCGTACACAACGCGCCACTTTTCGTTTAAATTCCACATAGTTTTCTCTCCACTCTTTCTGCAAACAAAATTCAAACCTGTCATTAACAAGGTATCACTTTAAGCATAACGAGGAAAAATTAATTCATTAGATTCTGCAACGCATAGTAAACTGTTTTGTCAGATTACATGAACAGCATTTCCGATTCGGATAAAAAAATATACGAAGTCACTGCGACATTCGCTAACTTACAGCGGCATCGACATTGGCAGGGCTTTCATCATTAGGGTCCGCTAACATGGAAATGACTGATATGAGAATCGTCTCAACCGTGTGAACTGGTAGCCATCTCTCAGATGCTTTTTCATAACCCCACTTGTCATCTCCAGGCTCGTGTAAAATTGAAATACATACATCCCCGCTTTTGTCAACTGAAATTTCAGCAGAATCATATCAATACGAATTTTAACTAACATCATCACTAAATGTAGCACATTCAACGTCTGCTGTTCCAAAATTATTTCAAACGCAAGCAAAAACGTTACGTGCTTTCCACACAGAGCAAACGTTTTTGTTTGCTTAGTCACCGTAAGTCATACATCAGGTCATTCACATGTAGCACTAATACATAAACAGTAAAGATGGAAACTTACTATTGGGATGCCATATTTCCGTTATAAATTTCATCTTTGGAGGACGTAGCGGGTATTCACGTGGAAAGTACAAATGAGCCTTGAAGAATCCCCCTTCACTGCAATCACAAAGGAATTTCATACAAATAAAATATCTAATCCTTTCAAAACATGGCATCCAGTGATTAAAAACGCCCTAGCCACCTTCCTTCCTCCATGATCCCTAAGCTCTTCAAAATTTTCCTTTAAATCATTACCTCACAACGAAAAAAAAATAAATTATTCCTCTCCGTATCGATAACTTCCATTTTCCCTCTGACTCATCATCCCTACCCCACTGGATCCGACTACAAAATCATGAAAAATCCAAAATCACTTACTAGAGAGTATCAGGCGGACCTATGATAAGAACTTCCCATCGGTAAATATCATTGTCGTCAATGAGCCCAGCAGAAAATCCTTCCACAGGATTTTTATTGAGCTCTAAAATAAAAAATCAAAATCATCCATTAGTGTCTTCACCCCAACCCCATTTCCACCATTATTATTAACAATAATTCCCATCTTCTTCACCCCAAACTACCTCAATCCCCTGCCAGACTTAAAACCATTGCCAGAAAATTAAAATCATTCTCAAATTACCTGCGAGCTGCTTACGAAGCAGAAGTGTTGACTGCGACTCGGACATCAAACTGACCCCAAGAAGAAATCAGGGTAAAATGTAAGCGTATACAAGACAGTAAAAAAAGTTGCTTTTGTCTATGGAAAGACGACTGCAAAAAAATTCCCTTCAACGTTCTTCCTCTCTTCAAAAAAAAATTTCTTCTCTCCAAAGGAACTTCCAAGGGTGGTTACCTACAATACAAAGAAAGAAAGAAAGAAAATATTTCATATTAGATTTTCACCCAAATCCATATCACACATGCAAAATTTACTCTCCAAATTTCTACAAAATCACCACCACAAACTTACGATTTGTTTCCCAGAATATCTTTTTTTACTGTCTCTTTCTTACTCGATTTCTTCTTTTTTCTTTATGTCCTCTTGAAAAATTATTATCACACTTTCATATACATATTATATGTAAGATACAGAAAGAAGCTCCTAACACAAGAAGAAGAACGAGAATCTTTTATAGTTTTGTAGTAACGAATTCAACAGCTCTCGCATGCAGCACGGGGCATCATATGGAAGTCTCCTGTTATGCTCGTCAGGGTCCTTGTTTCGCAGTCGTCTCTCCTGCTGCCTGCCGTCCGTCCTAACGACGACTGCGTCCAAAGCTCACCTCCAAATGCTTCAATTCCCGCCCGTCAGATGCCGCCTCAGTCCACGTCTCAACCAAACGGCCGAGGCCTCAAATTCCCCAAGGATTTGATATTTTTTTTTGTCTCAACTTTCTTCTTTCCCCTCGTTCTGCTACTGAAGATACTTTTTTCCGTCAATCTGTTGTCAAATCCCTCTCACCTTCCCTACAAGTGTACGCCGGAACCAGGCAGTCCAGAACATAGTGTTATGAAAATGCCTACTGGACTTTGGCTTGAATGATAAATTTTTAAATATTTTTCTTAGGAGCTCCACTGTGTTCGGCTGGGCGACGGCGATAGCTGTACGCTGTACATAAGCCTCCTCTGGCTCTTCTGAAGATGGAATTATTTTAGTGTATTTTATTTATATGAATTTTGATGCTACTGCAACTGCTTGAGTAATTGTGCTACTTGAAATTTTGGAATGCTTGAGTTTACGGTATAATTTTGAAAATGAATTGACCTAAAACCTTCACCACCTCCTCTCCTCTTCTCTTATCCCCTTGATCCGGAAAGATACAAGAAGGAATAATGAGGAAGGAAGGAAAGGGGAAGAAGAAGAAACTAGTTAATAATAATAGTCGTTTCCCTAAACAATTTTAATCGGCGATCGCATAAGTATGAAAGTTATAATAAAGTGGGGGAAGCAAAAGTAGTTGGATTGGCTATCATTCTGAGAAAGGAGACGAGGAGTTTTTTGAAAATTATGAAAACTTTATTTGATAGTTAGTTTGAAACAGTTGTGAGTAAATTGTGTCACACGGAGCAACAAAATGTGGGGGAAAGTGGCCATCATTCTTACGGAGTTTTTAAAAATGCTAAGGGGAAAGGGGACAAGAGAAGCTCAGGCAAGATAGAGAATCCGGATTTCATTCAGCTCCAACAAAGGCTGATGTTGGTCTAGCTGTACTAACTATAGCACCTTACGCAACAATTGCATAGGGTTTTAGGGGCAGTTTCAATAGCTATTGTTCCTTGGAATACAAGGGAAATCTGGCGTCCCGGTCAAGTCACTATGACGTGAGGCTAATTATGCCCCAGTGTAATTTAATCACACGTTATAGAAGGGCTTAAAGCATGTTGAGCATTGTGTGAAGGGAGAATTTCCCTAAAAACCGGAAAATGTTACTCCGGAAAGAGATATTATGGGCGTTTCAGTGGGAGTTGGTATTGCATGCAAAGTACTCCACCCAGAATCTCGAGGAGAGGAGAGATGGTAAAAGTTTTCACATCTCCTACACAGTACACTCGGCCTACAGTCTTTCCAGTCCAATCCTGGTACATCTACTCTCTGTAGGTTTGGTTAAAGAGCTCTGCACCATCCGTACACTATCTTAATCTCATTCTTACAACATCGCTGGCACTAAGGGTTCTTCCTATTCTCTCCGTCCTCATCTTCCTCAGTCATTTTTCCAGCATGATAAGTAATAGTGGTTTCAATATTCAGTTGGTAGAAAACAATACTTCCAATCATTTTCAGTAGTGCATGCTGGATGGTGATATTTTCAAGTGAAATCCAAAGGTTCAGCATTATGATTTGTGAGTGAAAGGATAAAGGAATTTTGTAGTTTTTGGTTTTTAGTGTGAAAAATAGTGAAAAGTGGTGGTGTGGAGTATATGATAGACTAAAAGGAAGTGTATAGGCCTATTGTATTGCTGGAATAATGTCTTACCCGAACATTGGGCTGAATAACTTCACAGTGCCTTCATTGGTGTCTAGCGCTGTTTCACCCTCAAATACTCCACCTGGCACACCTGTGACATCATCCAATCAGATTTATTCTGTAGTATCCTTACAGCAACAGACCCCTTCAGTATCCCTTGCCAGTATTATGTCGGACCCCTTGAATCGGCCACTTACTCAGTCTAATGACTTTTGCTGTGATTGGCCTACCGGATCCTATTCCTCGCCTATGAGAGAAATGGAAGGTAAGCTTAGATTATTATTTCTCCATAAAGAAATCAATTCAATTTTCCATAAATTCTACAGTTTTCATGCAAACATCGGCATCTCCGCTGTGCTTTTTAGCGTATGCCGTGCGTTACAGTCATGTCTCGAGGTTGTCCACAATAATTTTTTCAGGATGTTTTCATTTACCAGAGCACCCGCCATTATTTCCAGCGTTAAACTTGGTTCATGCAGAAAAATGCGACGTGCTTGACGCCTTTTTTATAATACATAAATTAATACAATTTCAGCCTGTCTACTGAGCGCAGGGAAGAACCGTTCATCGGCGGTGGAATATCCCACAACATCACCTCAGTCACAAACCGGTCTTTCTCCTCATCAAGGGCATAATCAGGGATCTTTCTTAAAATCCGATCATTTTGCTTCGTCCTCCACCTCCTCCGCATCCTCCTCCTCAAGCAACAATAACAACAACAACAGCTGCAGTCGCAGTTCCAAATCTCCATCGCACCATCATAATAATCACACTGGGAACAACAACAACAATTCTCCCCCCGGTTCCAATAGCAAACACGGAGGATCCGATGGGAGGAAACAAGTTCATATAAAACTAATAAGCGTGACAGCTAATTTAGAAATGAAAGCCCTATGGGATGAATTCAACGAATTGGGGACGGAAATGATCGTGACAAAGGCTGGGAGGTGGGTATTGAGAAATTTATAGTATTTTCCGGAGCCACAAAGAGGCCGCATTGAAACTCAAGTTGACATTGTCTTAAGTTACTATTGTTGTGTTTATTAATGGGATGTGTAGAAGGATGTTTCCAACCTATCAAGTACGGCTTTATGGAATGGATCCCTTGGCTGATTATATGCTCATGATGGATTTCATACCGGTTGACGATAAGCGCTATCGTTATGCCTTTCATAGGTAGGTAATTGGGAGCGGAAATATGCTCCTTCGTAAAGATCCTAACATTCTCATCGCTCAACTCTCTACTTCTTTTACGCGCTTTTCCCTGACTTAATTATTGGTTAAATAAACAAACAAATACTATGTGTGATACTCAATACTCATGGATATTCGCATTCCGTTATATTTCTGCACGTGTGATCCTCTTAAGCTAGCAGCATTAGTCTTACTCGAATTCCGATGTTTTTAGCTTTAAATACGACAGCGTGCAAATTCACTTTAAATGCCTGTGACTATTTTGCCTCTGCAGCAATTACAAATGTATGCGCTTTTTATAAATCATATAACGTATGAAACGGCTTACTCGCACGAAACAAAGGCTAATTACGCCTTACAGCAAAGCATTCTGCAATTTTTACCATCTTGCTTTTGTTTAGGACTGCGGATCTGTGAAGGAGATTCGCGGACTGCGGTTCTAAAAATGTAAAACTTTAGTCACTTTAGTGGCATGAATACGCTATTACAGTGTGAAATATGTTATTAGCCTTAGATAAACAAAATATAATGTGTGCAATACATATAGTACTAACAGTTTTAGGAGGCTATTGATACAGTAGACAGAGAGAGAGAGAGAGAGATGCTGGGCCGAGCTATGGTTTATAATACGACAAGCCTCAGAGGCCCTTTCTGTCAGAGTGTATGGATCGTAAGAAAACATTGGAAGGTGTCGACGTGATCTTGTTTGACTCTGATGAAGATGAATTTACTGTTTGGATTCATGCCGATCACCTGTCTCTATAAATTATGTCTCTAGTATTTGGATATGCGTCGAGCGAGGGAGGGGCTCCATAGGATCAGGTCGGATTCAAGCGACGCATAGCTATTTTGTCAGTCCCCGCATAGTGTGTTGTGACACTCCTTGAAAAGTCTATAGATTTTTTAGGCTAGAGAAAATGCTTTTTTAACAGTTTTGTAGTTAGTTCTGTTAGGTTATTTCCATAGCAATATTCTGCTTACGGACGCAGTTCTATACGCACTCACTGAGGTTAGACCCGTTTGACATAAACAGACGACCGCTGTGTACTGCTGAGGCGTTCAGTGTCTACAGATAATAATGCTTTATAGCTTTTGATATGAGAATTTTTAATTATTTCAAGTATTTTGGCAGTAAAACAGCCAGCTAGAATGAAGGTGTGGAACTAATTATATTGTTTTTTTTATTTTTTAAAGTTCTAGCTGGGTTGTTGCCGGGAAGGCTGACCCGAACTCTCCGCCGAGAATCCATGTCCATCCAGACTCACCCACCAAAGGTGCACAATGGATGAAGCAAGTGATTTCCTTCGACAAACTCAAACTCACAAATAATCAGCTTGATGACAACGGACATGTAATAATAATTTTCCACATTCATTAGAGTTAAGTAGAATTTGAGTTAGGATGAACATAACACATATGTGCAAAAAACGGAACCACTTAAATCCCCTGTCGTATTGCAGGGAAATTTTGGGAAATCTGTGGGTCAGTTACGTTACTTGGGCTAAATCGTTTCCTATGCTTTAAGCCCAACTGAATACAAGCAAATGTATAGCAGTTGTATGAAGTTGCTTGTCATGTACAGGAAAACAAAGTCTGAGAAAGGAATCTTAGTGGGAAATAATTAGAGCACTGGTCTCCCACTTTGGTTGAGTGATCAACTCTGGAATGTCTGCTATGCTGTTGCCAATGGCAGCGGCTGGCTTACACTTATGACAAAGTGCTCCAGTGATGCTCATCATCATGACTTAAACGAACTGTCTCATTCAGTATGGCTTTTTACGCAAAGTTTCGTATGTCATTTCAGATTATTCTAAACTCCATGCACCGGTATCAGCCTCGCTTTCATGTTGTGTACGTGAATCCAAAGAATGAGGACGTATCTCAGACGGAGAATTTCAAAACTTTTATCTTTCCTGAAACGAAATTCACGGCAGTAACTGCCTATCAGAACCACCGGGTAAGTTACTTTAGAATTCTTATTTACAGTGACAGATCTATTTTAGTATGCAATAGAACAAGTATAGTAGTCTCATTATCAGCCCTTTTATCGTCTTTCCGACCGTCCATGATAATCTGCCACGGGGTAATAATAACTTGTTGTGCGACTCCAGGAGAGAGCACTAATTAAAGTTAGACTGGTCACGCTTGTGATATTGTCACGGACGAGAATGTGTATCGAACAATGAATATTGAATTTTGGGAAAAGGTACAATTTGAGACTTGCTTTTTATTTCCAGATTACTCAACTGAAAATAGCGAGCAATCCATTTGCAAAGGGCTTCCGAGACTGCGATCCAGATGACTGGTAATTTTCTTTCCTTCTTATTCTTATTCCTCTTCTCTCAAATCATTCTTCGTCACAAAAGTTTCCTTCACTTCTTGCTTCTCCGAATGTTGTCATAACTCTTACTCATAACAAATATTACGCATGTCATAATACACCAAGTAAGCTGCTGCCGTTTTAATTATACAGTTCCGTCGTGGAAGCACTGAATCACCAAACACAGCCATCATCAGGCTCGTCAAGCGGTCCTCAGCAACGAGCCAAGTCACAGTCATTATCACCTCCCTCACCGATTGTAAGTCAACAAGCGAGAGGCGGTCAAACAGCTGTACAACCCTTTTCTCTACAGTCAATTTCACAGTATCCCGGTGTATCCACATCCCCAGCTACCTCCAAAGATGTCAAAGGTAATGCCAAAAACTTTTATGTCTTGTCAAAACAATATTATTTTTACTTCTTTCTTTCTCTCTCGCATCTCATTTCCAACATCTCCCGTACGTGCGCACGTAATACCTTGCGAAAGCAAGCAAAGAGTCTTAGTAGCATTAACACTAACTTACTTTTTCGACGCAAAGTAATTAGGGTAACCATGAGAACTTAATTAGGCCAGCGGGGTTTGCCTCCGCCTTTATTGTTCCAGTTTCGCAACTTTATTAGCTTGTACATTTAAAACCCAGGTTGTAACTATTAGCTTCTGTTAAGAAGGTATCGGCAGTCCTATGGGTGGCATAAGTAAATGCGATTAGAGACTTACTTCTGCTCTGTCTCTCAGTTCCTTTGTGAGTTGTTAGACCAGGAAATTATGCAAGTGACATGCTTAGTTACGCATGTAACGGAGCAAGAAGAGAGGCATAGGAATTTTTTGCCTTGTTTTTGTCGCATATTGTTTTGCCTCATAGGTCTCTGTCACTGTGGATCCTTCATGCGATAAATCAGTCTGTGTTACTTTTCTTATACTCTTTCCGCAGCCCACGCGTGGGTAAAGTTGGGACGACAAAAATTGGGAAGTTTAACCAATGTTTCTATAATCCCTTCGCCACGCCCAGAATTCAGGTCCATTTAAGGTTTTTACTAAGCGCCCGCCGTCTTTCTTCCACACTGTCAAAGTAAGGCCATATATGTTAAGAGAAGTAAGTCTTCAGGTATTCTGGTGGTGAAGCTAATAAACACGTATATAAACAAAAATGTTAGTTTTCCGACTGATCCGTATGGATACGCGGTGCGGTAGGCTTCTAAAGGTTGTTTCATCACAGACCACTGCAAAGGTGCCGCCGCAGATTTGTTTTCCCTACTTTCTGTTTTGATTTCCACCGCTGATTTTTATGCTCCTTTCTATCATGTGAAAGTACTCATGTTTTTCAAGCTACCGGCGGCACTCAAACGGATCAAATGCTACGAAAATATCAACGGTTCTTTCAAGCCCATCCTCATCCGTAGTTTTCAAACTGAAATAACAAATTTTAAAATGTTAAAGGAAGAAGAGTAACTTCATTGAATTACCTCACTGACATATGCACTATTATAGCTATGGTCCAACGTCCAACTCAAAATCCATGTGCAGAGTCATGGACAAGAATTTGTACTTAGGCACTGGCCTTTCAGCTTCTTGCAACATGTGTGGCTAAAGTTTGAAGTATTATGATGTAATGACCAAAAACAAGTAGAGACTCATTAGATTATGCTTGGTACATGTGTTAAGTCACGGCTTACATGCTAATATATCATGTACCTTGGAGACAATTATGCCAAATCGCTCGTTAATATAATAATAACGCAAGCTATCCATGTGTGTGAGGAAGTGTGTGAGTGTTGTTACAGGGAAATTGACGTCTTGTTAATTCTCTGTATGGAATTCAGAGAGTAGAGCTTTGGAGACATGTTGGAGTTATGACTCGAATGGTTTCACCGTCAGCCTTTTAGTTATGTGGAATGTGCGTACAAGCGAGCCAATTATAGTTGGCATTTGACACGCATAAATGTAGTAACAAATCGAATGCATATGAGGGAATCAGTCTCGAACATTAACTGCCGCCAGCCCAGTTCTATAACACTAACTACTGCTAGTATATTAGACTTCCGTAGTGAAGGCTACACACGTTGAATTTTTATCACTAATGCCATCCTGCTTCGTCTTTGGCATGAGCAAGCGATAACTGACAGGCGACTCCCGTAGGACTTACAGACATTATTATAAGCGTCTTTTTCTCAATGAAAACATACACATGCTCTGATTCCCGCTTCTGCTCATCCCGTCAGTGCAAAAAAAAAACCCTGCTTCATCATCATCTTTATGAATGAGCTCAAGGTTTTAACAATCAAGTTTTTACGAGGGAAACAAAGTTTAGATTGGAATTAACTTCCAGCAGCAGCTTAGAGTAACAAAGTTAACAAAGGTGTACACTGTTCTCTTCTCCTAAGCATCCCATTCATTTTCTCTGTTACTTTGTTTGTACATTTTCCCCACTTCCGGTGGCATTTCTCCCTTCCTTTGTAGATCTATCAAAATTATTTAAAGGTATCTCGATTCTTCAAAGGATTTGAGCGAATCTTTTTTGAGTGCAAATGTAAGCATGTTTACCGGAACTTAAAGCATCACACAAGCAGTACAAGCTACATGGTGAAAGACAAAGAGACTTTTCAACGTCTCAGTTTAAGACTTGCTTGGGTATGTATTTAAATAGTAAACCACCCTGGCTTAAGTTCTTGACTGCATAGTAGCAATGTTTCCCCCATTGGGTTTTAACTGTGATGATTTAGGCAGCAGGCAGTCTGGTCTCTTTGAGAGGGGAAACAACAAGGACACACAGAGGCAGAGTCTAAGGGAAAAGAGATGAATGACTGGGTAAATTCCTTTGACTCTGTTCGCGTGTAATTTTTGGACTAAATTTACTTTTCGGTTGATCCCTTGGGATAAGCAGACAAGTTCAGGGTAGTTGTCTTAAATCCTCAAGCTGTGAAACCTGTGAAGCCCGCATTTAAGAAAAAATTATCACCGATTTTTCTAAAATAATTCTCCCCAAACTTTTTATCCTTGAAACGGAACACAAGAAACGGTAGCTGGAGGTGCATTGGACTTTGAGCGTAATTAAAGCGTTTCATTCTTCTGCAAGTTGCCCACGGCCTCACTGTACACCTCCTGTTGCCACAAGTCCAACTGATAGTTAGCTTCATTTTTCTGAAAATAGCTCATGATGCAATGCCACACATTATTTAAATCCTGTGCAATCAGAAGCGCATACGGTAGATGTCGAAATGTCAAAAGAGATTATATGATGAGCAACTACGGCACGGCATCAGGTTAATGAGACATGTCATAATTCGGAGGAGAGCGATGTAGCAGCTATAGGAACGGGCGGCTCTGCATAGTGACTTGTTATGTAGACGAGCTATTAATTAATGTTTGTCACAAATACACACATTCGTTGCATGTATTGCTTATATGTGTAGGTAAGTGTTGGACCGATTCTCTTATCACCCTCATATGTGCAGCAAGGAACATTTATAAAAAAGTCTAGCGAGGACTGTAAAAACTTGACGTGAGACTTTCTGTGGTGGCAGAAGAAGAAGAAGAAGGGAGGACGGCGACAAGGATGAAAAGGCAAAAAAAACGAGAGAGAAAGAGACAATTTTTGGCACGTGGAAAGACTAATGACACGCGTTCATCCATTACACGGCTGTCATTCCAACATTTTCAAGGGATTCCAAAGTGGGTATTGTGCATAAATAGAGAATCCCATGTTTTCCTTTGCTCTACAATTAATTTCGTTGACAGACTCTCCCTTCCTGTCATATGTATATACCCAATGCA
>JAQFYD010000188.1:0-25406 GCA_034694225.1 Bourletiella hortensis | reverse complement strand
TCATCATCATCATCATCACCTCCTGCCAGATGTTTCCTTCCTTACTGAGGCAATAATTGTTCCAATAAATATATTGCCATTTACATGTGTGAAATCACTTGTGGAAAAGTTATATACGAAGCAGATGCGGTAAGCAATAATAGGATTATTATGACTCTGTCATTATATGGACCTTTTCTGCCTACCCGCCTTTGTCTTCTTCTTCGTCATCGTATCAGTATAATTAGCAGATGGGGGAACAGGGTTTAAAATGTTACTTGAACCGACTTGAGGGCTAATTTACTGCGCCGTAATAATGCTCCTCCTGCCGACGACTTTTAATACCTTTCAACAACAAGTAGTAAACCTTAAAATCTCTGTCAAAAATCATTTCCTACAGCTATTCCTAAGGTACACTTTGCCACGCGACCCTCATTACACATGCTTTTCCTTGTTGCAAATAACAAATACGCTTATATAGAATAGAAAAAAAACCGTCGTAGGAAATTTTCATTCTTTAAACTTAAGTGGTCCTGACTGGCTTTAGTTAAGTTATATATCCCCAGACGGGAGAACAAAATGTGGAAGATATAAATTTTACGTAAGTAAATGGGAGCATGTAAGTATAAGATAGTAATTATTGTTCCTCGGACGACACAAGAATTACGCCGTAGCTTAGCACCACTGCGTAGGGGCATTTTGAGGACAAAAAAATGTGTAGCTAGTTATCCACTAGTTATCCACTGAGACAATATAATTATTGTTTTTGGCCTCGCCCCCATTAAAACCAGAGGAAAAGGAGAAATCAAGACGAGGATGACAACGATGATAGGAAGTTCCTCTGTCTCTCTCTCTCTCCTCTTGTTTGTTGAGCATGTCACGTTTAGTATTATTATTGACACTCGAGAATCTTATAAAAGTGCTCGTTTTTCTTTCTACTGTGGGAAATGCAGGATGAAAAGGATGAGGTACATATTGTCTTCATCTTCTTATCAGAAGAATAACAAAAGCACTTCTTCAACATGGGAATCAACAGATGAGCTAAATAATTTCGAGTTGATCTTTCAATGCACCAATAATTGTTAGTGTCAAGAGCTTATAAAATACATGCTGTTGTTCATGATATGAAGATGCAATCATGGAGTATAGTTTTTTTCTAGAATGCATCGCTATGTGAGAGCAATGCAATGTGAGCAATAATATAAAAAAACAATTGTTACATCTTGTGGAACAATAACATAAACAGTAGGTTCGTGTGGAACGATAAAGATTGGGATTGATCAAGGGAAAATATGTTTGCTGTTGTAGTGTGCAGTAACATTTTATTATTATTATGATGATCATATACAACATAGGGTTCCCGAAAGGGTGCAACAGTGTGCCTTATTAGTCTGTTTATGTTGCACAATTGAATGTGGAGCTCGTAATGTATATACATACATAATAAAAAGGAAGCTGGAAGACCAGCCGGGATGATAATAGATGTGAGAAACCAAGATATTCATCTAGTTAGGATGCAACAGGAGAACAAACAGACTTGATCCGAAAAAGGGTCTGAAAGAGAGAAAGAGAGAGAGACAGAGAAGAGGAGATGGAGGGACGACAAAAGGAGTCCAAAAAGTATTTGTTGGGCTCAAAGTGGCAGAACAATTGCAGTAGGGGGCAAAAGACAACACAAGTAGCAAAAGGAAATATAAGAATTCAACTTTACACAACAAAAGGGACAAGATCCCGGATGGTTCCGACACAATAACGTCGGCGAAATGTGTAAAAAATTCAACTAGTGTACCACTCTTACATCATATCATGTTCAGCCAGCATATTACTACTACTACTACTCCTGCTTTAAAATAGGAATGGACTGTACTATGGTGTCCCATATGAGTGAGCTACAAATGAACAAAATAAGTGAACTGCTTGCTACGCCAAGGTGGAACAATAAGCTTTCTCCCCATTGCCGCGACATAAGGCACACATATCCAGTCCCCTTTTGTATACTAAGAAAATGGGTGCTGGACTTAGGATGCTGCTGCTGATGATGCTGTGTGGATTCGGATAGAAATAAGTGGGCACCTGGGTTCCCACACTCCTGGACCTATTAAGCATCCATACAATCCTGGCTACAACAGTTCCGAGGACATATCTCTATCTTTTTCCTCTTTTTTTTTCTTACTCCGCATTATTGCAATAAAGAACCCTTCCCCAGACACGTTCGTTCCTTCACTGCCCTACCATCATCAGGGCCACTTTAAAACAACCCCTTTGGGTTGAACTCATGACGTTAATGCTAATGCATCCTTATGATCCATTTTTTACAGCATTTGCACGCCATGTCTCAGCATTTTGGTAACGTATACCTTTATCAAGCCAATTTCCTCATTCTTTGCTAACCCTTTGTTCGCTCTATTTTTTCCTTCCGTATCCGAGCCTGCCCAAACTGCCGGTGCTGATTTCCCCCACTTTTCATCATCACAAAGTAATAATAATAACTGGTGTCGCTTACTTCCCGATGTCCTTTTTTTTTACATTCTTCGCATGGGTTTTGGTAACAATAAGAGCGGAAAACTGCTCAGTTTTTGCTCAGAGCCGGTGTGGGAAAACTCTGTTGACAAATTTAGCTTGGACAGATCAAAAGGGTGGACATTGACAGAAATGAGTCATTGACTGACTGAACTGGACGCACAAATGCTACATGTCAGTCTGGAATGCATCCCAAGAAGGCAAGTGAGTCGTTACAAGAAAGGCCAAAATTTAGGTGACATGAGGAAGTAGGGTGAGTGAGCATGGATGTCAAGCCCCAGTAAGTCAACCAAGTAATAGTGCGGAGCGTCGGGAAAGGAAAGGAGAAAAGGATGTATAAATGGGTGAAATATGGAAAGAATGCTGGTTGGCAGTTGACAGATGAGTAAAGCTATGCAATATTGTTTTACGGCTAATATCCCACAGAGAGATAACGTATCGGTGAAACTAACCTCCAAGGTAGGTGTGAACTTTGGGAAGGAAGGGTGAGAAATGTCTTGTAAGTGATATTCCAAAACGTTCAATTACCTTACGATTGGGCCCAATCCTGCTTCAGAATGTAGACTGAGGAGGCAAAGATGGAGATTTCTCGGTAGGAATAATGATTGTTTTCCTTGTTCCTTTTCTTTTGCATTCATGAAGAGAGCGAGAGAGAGATTTTACTGTCACTTGGTCCTTGCTTTTAGATAAATGTTACTTTAAAAAGTAAGGCAAAGAAGGAACTACTGCTGTGGAGGAGCCATTTGGTTCTAATCCGTCAGTCAGATCTAAAGCTTTGTGCGCCTAAGACAAGGGAAGTTGAACAAGTCAAAACTAAGTAGGAGAAGCACTTTTCAACTAAATTAGTGTATTGACGTGTGCGTCTTGTTCCATAGTCGTTTCTTGCTGGAAGCACTTTGTTAGAAACCTCAAACGTACCGCAAAGTGCAAAAGAATGCCAAATATCCAACTGTGGGATCATGCATTACGCTATTACTCCTGCCGCCGCCACCATCACCGCCGTTACCTCTTCGTCATCTGGTGTACTATGTGTGCGTGTATTCGGACGCTGTGCACTTAAGGAAACAAAGAGTTGCTCTCCTTCCATCAACTTGTCACAACAAACAATCAAATGGTACCCACATCATGTCGGAGAGGACGCAGAGGCTGAGTCCCTGTATGCACATACACGTGCTTCCCCCCTCATTTTCTCACATCCGCCGTATTCATCATTCAGATATAGATTCCCTGCTAGTCTTGTTTTCTTAAACACTCCGATGTTCAAACAGACAGAGAGAATGAGAACGGCACTTTTAATGCTATTTTTATACTTGAAACAAACTCATCTAGGCAGTGTGTGTGTACCTAGTTCCGTTAATCTTTCCTTGTGTCTCCTTAAAACAAGCTTCTTATTATTATTATTAGCTCTCTTAGACTTTTGAAACAATTCGGGGAAATAAATGGAACATCACACTACAATCACCACTACCATCGTCACTTCATTACTACTAATAAAGACATTCACATAGGATTCCATATAAAGAAAGAACATCAACGTGTGTTGTCCTCCTTGGTACTAAGGTGACGATAGAATACTACTCTGAGTGGTGAAGTTCCTTGGTGCGTGGAAATTGCCCACCCCCTTAATCACACACGATGATGATGATGATGATGAAGATGATGATTCACTGTGGAGGTAGACCAAGAAGAAGAGTCGTTGAAAACTTGGAAAAATGTGTGAGTATATAGTAGACTTTGAATAGAAGATGAGTGGTTTGTCCAAGATGAAGTCGTTGTCGTCGTAGTGAGCACCAGCACCACCACCACCGACACCACCACGTTTTCCCCAATAGACACAAAAAAAACAGACGTTATATGAGATATTTGCGGTCAGCTGGATGTCTATAGAATTGGCATCATTAAATTTTAATGAGCATCCACCAAGGAAGAGTATTCAAAAGCTTAGGTCAGTTAGACACAATGTCAATTACTCCCCTGTGACTATTATATTTTATTTATGGATGATATGAAAAAACTCGCTCTTTTCCCCCCACACACACTTACAAGCTCAACTCGCACGATGATGTCTTATACATAATCTACACTTTTTGACTTTCCCCTCTTTTCTTCCCTCTCTAAGCACTGTTACAGGCTTGAGCTGTTGCTGTTTTGTGTCAAGAATCTCATCTTGTCGCGTCCATGTAGGGGTTATAGCTACTTGATATGAAAATTTGCTTGTATCAGATAGACAGACAGGCAAACTATGCAGAAGGAGAAGAGCTATGGTCTCCTAGCAGTGCTCACAGAATCAACGGGAAGGAAGAACTAAGTGGGCAACAGGAATAATATCACATAAAGGACCATAATATAACAGACGGAAAGACCCTACTGGCTGACAATAATAATGCCGTGCGAAAAGAAAAGAAGGGAGGGAGCAAGAAAGGAAAAATGGAATGAAACTACCATCACTTCCTAGAGCTATCACATACACATACACACATTCACGTAATGCATTTCTATACGCACGTAAACATTGTGTGTGCATCAGGGTTGGTTGGATTTGTTGTGGTCCAGTCCAAGAGTACAAGTGAAGAGTAGAAGAAGCAGAGCTCATCTGTGGATATGTACACATTACACGCACTCACACACACACATCTATGGACCAATTTCCACCAGAGACGCGTAACTATATACACAGTTTGATCCACATGGATGACATGATGATGGTGTGAGCAATACCTATTTTTCCAAGATGAAATAATTGTCATCACGTCTGGGGATATGTAAGCTTAGGAAAACCTTTTACGTAACTGAGAGTGGAGAAATGAAGGAAGAAAAATGTGTACAAGAAATAATACTATGAGCATTAATGCATCCCAAACATATCCCTGTTGTTACACTACAAGAGCTCTAGATTTGAACACATGTAAGAATAGCTAACTGCACGGAACGTGGGCACACTATCAGACCCAATATATTCTCCTTGATCAATAACAACAACAAGAAGTAGAAGAACAAGACGAAGAGGATGATTTAAAATAGAATTTTCTACAACATGCACACATCCTGTCGTTTCTCTTGCATTTTCTTTGAAAGATCCAGTGATATGTGAATGTGTGTGTGTATATATTTGTTATATTATATAGTTATCAAAAATTGTTTGAAATCTACAGCAGAACCCTTGTAACCTACATGCTTCACTTATTCTCGTATAACACTATTGTGGTGGTATGGGGCATTGTCTGGGCGTAGGTTAGGGGAAAAAAGATCAAGTGTACAAAAGGAGAGATGCAAAAAATTTATACACATCTTCCTCTTTCACATCTTTTCTCGATCTAGATCTCCAGATGAATAGCAGCTTCAGCCAAGCAGCAGTAGTGGCAGCAGAATATTGTAAGCAATCATTCCTTCCTGCCTACCACTATTAGCTATAGCTGTGGCTATTACCACCACCGCTCTCAAGGTAAGGATCATGTGGTGTTACACTTCTTCTACATTAGGAAGTAAGGAAGCTAGCTATAGCATGATGCACCCTCCAGAAACTTGGTTTCCTTTACCTACCCTTTTCCTTTCTGGAGCAAGAGGGACCCTTACTTGCAGTTTAAACAATCCCTCAGTTCCGAGTCGTTCACCTTCACTCTTCCGTACCCCATTACTTCCGTATTCTACTTTCTTTTTTTTCCCTTGGTTTTAAATTCAATAATATCATCTCTCCATACGTGAGCATTCACCGTCATCGTCACCTTTAGTCACTAGGAGGGGGAAAGAGGCCCAAGCTGCCGATGGTTTCAGTATGATACAGCTAGTTTTTCCTTTGTTTTTGCAGTTATGAGCAATGCGCACCATTCCAAAATAGGCTACTGATCAAGGGGACTGTTATTTGCAGCAATAGTATTAATTTAAGATGTGATCTCTATGTGTATGAAAAGCTGAGCTTGTTGTGGGGAAATGTGTAGCATACGCGATGGGGTATTAGTTTGGCCTTCAATAGCTGTAAAACTGCTTGAATCTACAAGGATATGCCTTTTCTAGGGATTTTGTGTACTATCACTTCTCTTGCGAAATTCTGTCCCTGCTCGAATGCAATGACTGTTTGCATGGTCCTTTTATGTCATCTAGTTATGTCTGTTATGTTTTTTTTGGCAATGCGTTTTGTTATTCTGTCTTTTTTGTTTACAGTAGCTGATGTACAATTGTGATTATTATAACTGCTCACAGTTTAGGATGCAGTGTGGCCATTTGTATCACAATAAGAAGAGTGTCATCATGCAACAACTGACTGAGTGGGCTCAGATTTTCCTATGCATTCAGTCCTTGCAACAGATTCGTATGTTGTTCTCCGTGTGGCTGCAATGAAAATAGACCCAAACTCTCTTGGTAGCCAACTAGAGCCATGTCCAAAGACAAAGGATACCGCAAGGTTCCAATGTTATCTGGCCAGAAATGACGGGTCCGTGCGAAGGTAAAGCCTTGAGAATGCAGTTTGTTTGCCTCCTATAAGTTTTCCTATTATTACTACTAAAAATGTGTTAATAGCTCGTACCATCTTTACGATTAATATTGATAAATAGCCACTTTAGGTGTATCAAGACCGTCGGTCTGGTCCAGTGTGTCCATAAGTCTCGAATTGTGTGCTCTACATGGACGGGGAAGGCAACATAGGACATCAAAGGAACAGGTTTTACAATAGGATTCGTAAGCGCTTCTAAGGTAAGTCATGAGGAACCGTAGAAATGTCTAAATCATGGTCGGTGAACAATCTAAGGATCTATTCTTAGCACCTCTAAGTTTAAAAACGTAATGTTTTAAACTAATAGAGGATAAGATTGTTCAAATAAGAGTAAAAATAATTAGTGTAACTTCCAGAAGAAAAAGTTTTTTTTGTATACTAAAATGACGATTTATCTAATGTTAGGATAGCTAATGCGAGTAAAAAACTTGCTGGTCCTCTCTGATGATTGCGGCTAATAGTTAGAGCATATCTTCTAATTCACTCACTCACCTTCATCGGACGATAAGCGTGTGGTCGGAATGTCGGGCTTTTGTTGGTCGTGGAACCGAATGCTTGCCAGCAACACTACCTGCTGGTTCGTACTTGAACTAACCCGATTAGCTTTAGTTCCCTGGTCTCCACCCTAGTTCGTGCTACTACCTCGGATCCCGAAGTTGTGATAAACACTACTGCTAAAAAGTTTTTCTACTCTGTCGTCTGATCAAATTAGATTTATCATTTTCCAACTAATGTAGCTAGAGGAAAGCCGGAAGAAAGTTTCCCATTGCAGCTCCCCTGTTAGTGCACAACGTTAAAGTTCCCCACGGTCAATGCGGACGTGAAAAAGTAAAATTTCCGGTATTTATGATTCTAGACCTATCTCTCTGGGGGCAGATGGAATAGCTGCATCTTTGCAGAATGTTAAAAGTGGTAAAAATCTGTGAGATACAGGTCTGCTGGCTGTATGATCAGTGAAATTCTGAGCGTCGCAATCAGTGCACTGTCACTGGGCTTGATTACCGAGGAAGAAGGACCGGGAAGATTTTGTCTGTGATCACCTGCGACCGGTGTACCCTGTATGTTAACTAATGATAAAGAAGAGCAAGAGCATCTTACCTGGTGAAAATGATCCTCGTGTCACAGATGTCACATATCAGTAACTGAGGGAATAAGTTGGAATCCCATTACAGGTGATAAAGTTAGCACAACAATAATATTATTGGGTACAAAATGTGTTCAATTTAGAGCTGCACTTGATGTCACAGTGATGATGATGATGACAGTGACAAGTGACATACAGTGTGAATACTATGTTACTGCTAACGTTTTTGCCACTCATTATTATTATCCGTCTGTGACAAGATCCAGACATTGTCATTTCAGCATTAATTGTAAAGACGCCTTTCCCATCCCTCGCGTCTCCTGCCTTCACTGTCTTTGTGATAAGATAATGATCGGATTATGAGCTTGGAAACAAGTGTAAAGTGATTAAGAAGAGGATCATCAATATTATATACTCATTGTTATAGAAGTCATATGCAAGGAAATTGACACCGGCTACAAATATTGTTTTCCTCAAGATATTTTTTTCTCATCATCACTAGTTATTTGATCTGGCTGGCTGACTCCATAAACTGCGTACAATGCATTTTAACCGAGATTCATGTGGGCTTTTGTCCAGTAGTATTGATTCTACTAGTGACAGCAATATTTTATGTATGCGTGACGTAAATGCTTTCAACATTGTGTTCGGAGTAACCATAACGCTATGTTTGTTAGCTGCTACCACTACCACCATGATGATGACGATGATGATCATCTAAAAATTCCAACGGAGGCTTAAGCCTCCCGTTAATAACAATAATAATATCATTTGTTCTATACTCAAGACTGAGCTGATAATCCAGAACAACAGAGATCCTTCGTAGCAGATTACTTCATGAGTAATAAACTCCAATGGCTCATGTGACAGCGTAGAAGATTGAAAGAAACGTGTAGTAGCTAGCTAAGTAACAACTTTACAAGTTAAACTGTCCACCAGATTATCTTCCCACAGGCCTTGGAATATTACAATGAAATGACGAAATACAAAAACAAATGATTAAAAACAATAAGAATACTGACGGGGATATGAAATCCAAGCAGCAGACGTGTACAAACAGCAGATTTTCGTATTATGGACCGTTATTCTGGCTGGGCTGAAAATAGCCAATAGTAGTATAACTTTTTCTTAAAAATATTATTTTGGAGAGTTAAAATCTATTGCTCTCCCGTCCGCGCAATTTGAGGATAGGGAATCCCAATGGGAAATTTACGGCACAGTAGTTATGGTCTGATTCGGAAATCAAATTTATTTAACGACACACATACACACATCAAGTATTCATTAACGAAACGAATTATTATTAACTCACACATGATTAACTGCAGGATCCGCGAAGGCCTATGGGCCATGTTTCAAGCTCAAAATTAATAACAATAATAATATGGCAACTCGAGTACACCGACTGGCTGACTGTACATTGTTCTGAATAATAGTCCACACTATAGTTGATTATTACTCCAGATGATTGTTTTTAAATCAAAATAAATTACATTCTTTACATAATGCAAGGCACGACAGATTAATGAGACGTGTATAGACCGATCATAAGACTTTATAAGTACATTGGCTTAATTTGAGACCATACGTTTGGTTTCTAAAAGGAAAAAAAAACATAGTAATAACAGACACTGAAGAAAGAGGAACATCAGCGTTTCATTTTTTTTACAAACTACTATATAAAAGCTGCCATAATTACAACAATTACAGGTCTGCCCTTTACCACCGTAAAATTGGTATAAATCTGCAATGAAGAATAAATCTCGGTACAGAAGTGATCAAGTAATATCCAGCAAGTTTCATCGTCGCACACGTGCGAACGAACCATTTCATGCATAGCTCTACATACGTCGTGGAAATACAGAGAATCATAATATAATATTCTTTAGGCAATAACATTAAGTTTAAAGAAATGAAATAATAATCTCCAGTAATATTTAAACGATTTGAGTGGGGCAGTATGTGAGACCGGCTGGGCCGTATGTCAGTTCATGCAAGTATGCCCATACGACCCAGATTTCGTAGATGAACAGAACGACGAAACCGGCTCCGGATCCTCGCCATGGTGACACTGGACCTGCTGAATGGTACACATCAAATACCAGGAAGATGACCAACACAATCAGATAGACAGCCCACATGAATAGCCACAGTCGGATCTTGTCAGCAGCGTTCTGAAAATTTTCACATAAAATAATGCAAATGTAATCGCAACTTCAAGTATTGCATAGAATGCAACTAAATTTTTTAAAAAAACGATTAAAATGGCTAAAAATTATCTTACCCTCCATGCTCCAATGAGGAGGAGAAGGGCCATGAACAAAAGCAACGCTCCAAGAACAAGCTTGCCCCAGATATCTGAAACATAATTTTCCATTGGTGTAATTACACTCTTAGCACGTGTCAAAAGTAAAGGAATCATTCGCATGCTTTCAGCCTCATTTTTATAATTGAATTCAATTAGCTACGGCATAAAATCCTAAGTTATTTTGGTTCACAGAAGGATAGTAGTAGTAGTTGTTGTCAATTTTGTACTCACAGTTGTCCTTTAATCCATAGCGGAGAATGAAGTCGATGCATTCTACGAGTAGGCCGACTGCGTAGATCTATAGAAAAAAATAAACAAAGACTCATAATGATAATAAACAAAGCGGATATATGTCATTTCCGAGCTACACCCAAAACGGATCTTCGGCTTATAGACTAGTGGGTGCTCATGTTACAAATATGATGTATTTATAACTACGATAACTGAGGCGAACACAGCGGTGCTCATATTAACACACATACATTCAAATGCACACACCAACAGAGACAAAGGATTTTAGTAATTGAAATCGCATAATTCTTTCAGCGCTTATGCTACCTTGACATGCAAAACATTCTGCGCCAAGTGCCGGTCTAATTTTGCGTAGTTGCTATGGAAATATGGATTCGATTTTGTCGCTGATCGTGTTCCTATATTTATCACAGTGACATGTTGTTTTGACTAAAATAACTCTGACTCCTTTTTATGCATAACTTTGCATGATGACAGATGTATGATTCAACTGTAAGTTTCTTATTAGCATAAATTCTTCTGCGATTACTTAAGATAGTTGTCCATAATCTGTATGCCTCATAACTATCTTTAGCCAAGTGTCTTTAGTCGTCATTATTATTACTTCACTAACAAACTGAAGGATTTAAAAGAGTAACCTATATTGGAATATGAATGGCGGTCCATGCTGAAGGAAAAAATAATGTAAATCGAGCAAGCGGAACGAATCGTTCTAAACAGAATGGCTGTTCTAGTAATATTTGTGAAGTTTGTTTTTAAGAGGCCTCCTGCATGGATATTGAGGGCTATAATTATTGCCCTATAGCCGATGAACAACTCGTTTTTAGAAGCTCGGAAGCAAAGAAGAATTCTTTAGTGCCACATTTCTACACTTCCTGTTTTACTTTGCGAAAATTCAGGAGCTTGTCAGATGGCAAGGAGCCATCGTGGCTGTATAATGATTCACACATTAGATTCAACTAGCTATAGCACAGCCACACTCTTCTGGGAATCCCGAAGAAGAGCAACAGGCACATCAGAAGAGCATCAGCAGCTTCATCTTGTGTGCTAATTTCACCCGAACTTGAAGCGTATAAATTTACCTGCAACGCATCCGCGTTTACCATAAAACCGTGCAAACAGTCCATGACTGCATATACATACACTAGCTAGATTTTTCTAGCAGCATACTTTTAGTGACTTTTGGATGGTAAAACTCATATGTACAAGCGTTAATTGCATGCTCTATTGCAAAAATAAACGAACCCTTATATATAATGCTTTGATTTTAGAACCGAACCCGTTCTAATCTGGTCATCACCATGCTTCCACGACCTCATTCTTTCACTAACATGCGCCAAAGCTGACACGAGCATCAAATCTACTTGCCGACATTGGAATATGAAAGCTACTGCATGTCCTCGTACGTTCATTTTTGGAACAAAGAATTGCATCACAACTGAGCCATTAAAAATATAACTCTGTATAGCCACTCAGCAGTATTTAACGTCATGAAGGTTAACCTTAGGTCAAACGAGAAGAATCTATACTTGTATAGCTAATACACAACGGCTTATGCCATATAGAATGAATGCTTGCTGAAGGGGAGATGAAACATTGAGCAAATTATTCCAGCAATAATGGAAAATTTGCCTTCGCACTAAGTTTGCGTCCATAGGGAAGTCAAAACTTTGTTTTGTATTTGGACCAAATCTGGTATGACGAGCTTTGAACAACGCCCAAACATGAAACTGTTCCATATGGATATGGTAAAGACGCTCATTGCAACCTTACCCTCAGCTTGGCATGTCAGTCAGCCATTAAGTATAGAAATGACCTAAGCATAAGAAAGTGCGTCAGCGCAAGATAAAACTCATCCTTGCCCTACCCTTCTTCTCTGTTGTTGTTTTTATCTCAAGAAAGATTGAAAACATTCATATCAAAGCTGCAGGCACATGCTGCTCTTGTAAATCCTCATGACCATTTCATTTGCACCCAGAAGGACCATAACAATGCAAGTGTTAAACATAGTGCATATGTTATCTTTACTTGAAAATGTTAATTAGCAGTTAATCACAGAGTAGAAACAAGTTACCAAGCAAGTTCTGAATACCTTTTACAGAACCACATGCAATTGATTCCCCCTTGTGCAGACATCCAATTACATTTTGATGACAACTCTTATGCAGAGAAGACGCCTGACGTTTGTGTAGCTGTGCAACTCAACAGGTTAAGGCAGCTTGTAAACACTGGCACGGGAGTATAGAGAAGCACTACAGCAGCTACTGTCATGCAATGGGGCGTCAGAGCTCCACTTCTATAAATAGAACGACAAGCGGAAACCGTCCAGAAATGACAGTCGTAAATGTTACAAGTTGAAAATTTTCAATTGCAGGATTTTACCAAATCAATGACTCCGAAAATGAACGCCCCAATCCTGGGTGTAATGCAGCAACAGGGATTCTGAAAAGAACAAACAAATAAAATATTATCAGCTATTATTGACGGTCAATTTTACCATCCTCAGATTGTATACAAACAACAACAACAACAGAAGGAAAACAAATACAATAGGGAAACCGTACCAGCATTATGGAAGCTTTAACAGCGGCAGCGACGTACCGTCACAGAGCACTTACAACAAATACAGAGAGATCAGTACGGAAGGTGTAGCACAATGGAAGGAAGAATTTCTACTGAGGGCATAAAAATTGAAAATATCTTGGCTTGAGTCACCCAAAGACATGAAACGTAGCACGGTTCACGTCAAATCCGCCTGGGTGGATGGAGAGAGCAGTAGTTTTGTGATATCATTGCCAGAATAACTACCAGTGTTTCTCTAGTACACACGCTCTATACAGCTATAGCTATAGCTCCCTGTATCTTCTCCTTTACTGTCAGACGCACACGCGGTCTGAGTGGAGTTATCAGAAGACACACATTATGCATACACCTACGTTCACAGTATCCTAACTCGGAGCTCGTGCTACATCTTTCTCATCAGTTATGGGCATCAAAATTTCCTACGTATCTACTTCTACAATCTTTCATATCTTTCATAACTGTGACTAGTGTTCCATTACATTTGAATTTTCCACAATCGTTTCTTCTATTATCTTCCGTTAGCCTTCATCGAATGCAAAGTTTTACCGTTCTACCTGCTTTCTTGCATTCGAACGACGAAGCTAAGTCGTCTATTTAACGGAAACCGCAGATTGGCTGATTACAGGTGGCTTCAACTACTGTAGGTGGAATTGTAGCAGAAAAGAAGGTAAAAGACTTTGCTTCTGTGGCCCCAAGTTAGAATCTTATGCATTGGCCTGATTTAGAACAAAATTTCAGGAGCTACGACCACGAGTTTGACCTCAGGATGTGCTAAGCAGCTTAGACTGTGGTACAGCCCTTTAATTGTAGCTATAGCTACCATTATCTTCCACGGGTAAAAGTCCACAGAATGCCATCACGGCGACTTGGCTTCATGCTGTATTTCGCTATCTTATGGACTGTATTGTGATGTGTGTTGTAGCTAGGCGCCCATCACTGTTTCACATCATCACCGCACGAGCAACTCACTTTCATTCTCCGAACGAAAGTGTGCTGTAGGTACGGAGGCGTCCCTGTTTCCCTGTCATGTGTTAATGTTATTGCAAACCATTACTCGAACATTGTGCATTGACTTTCATTGGGTGCTTCACTACAAGGGTATACATACACTTAATTATTAACAGCGATAGCCACCATAGAGTGATTGTTGGTGACTTGAAACTTTGACAACGATTCTTTGGAGCTCCCTGAAGAATTCACACAAGCTGATGATACTGACCCTCAGTGCGAGGCTGAGAGGGCGAGATTTGACTGAAAAGCAAGTGATGAAAATGAGAAACGGATCAATATGCATAATAATAATAAACATGAGTACCTCTGGTAAACAAGCTTTTATCGGATTATTACTCACGCAAAGGTATGCGCGTAGCAGACTGGGAGAGCATTCTTTCGTTTGCATGGAACTGAAAAATGAATTTACAAATGAGTCACAAGGGCGTACTCTCTATGGATTGTGATGCATGCAGAAAGTATGCCGGCTCAGTTTACTTGCACTGTTTACAAACTGCTTCATTAAAAGCCGTTACCATCCATGGTTCTATTAAATGCACTCACAAAGAGCATCCTAAATTACTTCCTAAGCTTTTGTTTAACCGAGATGCATCCACAACAGGGTTATATATACCCGGAAATTGTAATCTTGCATTGCCATTTCCGCTGCAGAACGCCATCTAGGTCCAAACTGCTGATGCGGGAGGGACCACATATTTCCTTGGCGTTCCAAATTTTCATGCATTTATTATGATTATGGTTTTAAAAAAGTGTTTGGAAAAGTATTACTGATAGCTCAGTCACATTTGATAACAATTCAATCATCAACAAGTGTATTTTTATTCAAACCAAGGTTTATTTGATAGCATATAAAACTTAAACTGAGAGATTCGCCAGTCTGGACATCCTAGAGTTTAATTTCCCTTTCCTTAATTATGAATTTCCGAATTTAATTTCCCGTGATACTTGAAAACAAACAGGAATAACACGGTTTGAGTAATTTAGTTTCTGATAAACTAATAGCCAACCATCCTACTTTTCTCATGCTAGAAGTTATCCGGCTTCATGATAAAATACCCAGTAGACGATATTGAAAATTATAAACGCAGAAGGGAAAGCAACGCGAGAGAATTTATCAATATTATTCACATCCCCTGTCACTTCTGGTACCCAGGCATCCAGTGACTTGGCCTTTTGTCTTATGGACTGAATAAACTTTCTCTGCTTCCATGACACCTTGCTGCGGGGTGATTTTGTAGGTGGCGTCGCAGCTGGAATCGTTGCATGAACGTACAAGTTCTGATGAGTTTGATGCGTGAGGCCGGACAGACCAGAAAAACTGGCGCTTCTAGGAAATGTACTGGATGAATCCACAACTTCAATGGAATATAACGGATCGACTTCCCGCGATCTCTTAAAATCTCTTCGGCGAATCCCTAAAGTTTTCCGCTCCGCGTTTGCATCTTCTTTCTCGTCTTCATTAGAGCTGGTTCGCAGTGCTTTCATGAAAGACACTTTCGCCCTTTTTGGTTTCCGGGGCTTGGGTACGAGCTTTTTCTCCCAGAAAGCATTGTTAACTGTGGCGTATTCCAAAAGGGCGGCGAAGACAAAGACGAAGCACATTACGAGGTAGATGTCTATAGCCTTCACATAGGAAATACGTGGCAGTGAGGCTCGGACGGCTGGGCAAATTTAACAAATAGAAAGTAGCAGTTTAGATGCAATCATCACTTACAACAATCTCATAATTCTGCATTTGGAATCAATATAAAAGCTGAGCCTAGTTCATGGCTATTTACACAGGTCCGTGAAATTTTTCCAACTTACCACTAGAGAGCGTTGTCATCGTGAGAACAGTAGTAATGCCTGCAATTTTAAAAGCCCAGTTCGTGAGTCCTGAGACGTTATTTTACTTCATTATTACTTAACAAACTTTATGACTCACCCAATGCAACTCGCGCAGCTACAGCTTCGTGATTTATCCAAAATGCAATCTAGGCCAAATTAAAATACAATGAGATGACATTGAACACTATTTCAGACATTTTGTAAAATACAACTTACCCAGGAGAGCATTACGATGAGAATAGAGCTAGAGAAACAGGAAAATAAATAAATTATTACGGTGATTTTGTTTTCAGGGGACAAGAGTGATTAGTAAAGCACTGAAAAGAGCTTACGGAAGATATGTCTGAAATATAAAATATGACATTTCTCGCTTGATTGCAAAAGAAAGGGAGAGCCTTTGGTACACTCCTGTTGCCAAAACTACTGTCCGGTCATTTGTTTCAATTCTGACGAACCGGAAATTCGGTGGTTTGACTTTATTCACACCCAACACAGATTCTCCTTTCCAGTACATGACAAGGTCACGGACTGTGTACCCATCTGAAAATTTAAAAAACGGTTCAGTCTACTCAGTTAGCCTCGCTGTTTCAAATCCCCCAGTAGCTAGACGCATTAACCCAAAATTAATTCAGAATATAGTTATGCTACAAAATTTTCTCTCACAGCTTTCGATTTCCACCGTACAGACTTGGCTGTCCAGTGGATAATAATGGAGATCCATCATACAAGACAAGGTGGTTGTAAATCTCATTCCATACATGATGCTTCCGTCACCATGAAGACGGACCATTTTATTCTTCTCTGTCACATCGTGTAGAAAACTATAAGATGAAAACAATACAAGTTCAACCCAATGTTTACAAAGGCTTAAGGATTTTAAGTTAAGAGTTACTTTACCTTTGTTTGTCATTTGCAAAAAATGTGTCTGTAAATCAAAACAATAGCTAAGTTAACCATAGGATCTGAGGTACATGACTAGCAAATCGGGTCTATACACAAACATTCTGCCCATGCTAATAAGCAGACACGAACAGACAGAAACCGTTTTCACCTACCTGGGACCCAGATTCGCTCAGCAAAGTCCCCTGCGAGCGTTAACGTCTCTTCCTTAGAACTGAAAGCAAGCCTTTCATCCTTCCAATACTGATTCAGGTAAATAGTAATTGTGTAGTCCATGTTGACTTCACTGACTTGGAGAAAGCTATCCAGGGTCGTTTCGATCCCAATATACAGTGGATCGCCTTGATTGATTATTTGATGTATTGGAGTATAGACGAGTGAGATTAAGACGACCAGGGGGAGCAAAAAGAAAAAGCAACAAACTTGAATGTTAAGTATGTAAGGAATTGAATAGATTTATTACCTATAGCAATAGGGCAAGCACATATTCAGAGACGTACCACCAAAATTAGGGCGTAGGCGGACATCATACGATTTGAGAATCTGTGAAATTGTATGCGTCACGTTATCCGTCCGATCAAAATCCCAGTAGCTGTCCATTCTTAAGCTGCACAAAAAACAATCAACATGAATTATGAGGTATTTTAGCCTTTTTTCACTTTTTGACTACACATATTCTCGCCTCCAAGAAGCTACAAAAATGCTGAGAATCCATCAATTTTGCAAACCAAATGTAGTAGTTACTGGCTGCTATATCAGACCCAGCAGCACATTCTGAAAGGTTATAAATAGTTTATTTTTATGCCTGTACAGTTTTCAAGTAGTAAATGTTACTACAGCAGGATTTCATTTCACACACCCCAAACATAAATTTTCAACTTTTCCCTCAGTCATCTTCATCACTATAAACCATTGGATTAAACTGAGACGTTGCTGTTCTGTATAGAAGCTAACTCTGAATGCTATAACAGGCACCTCATCATCATTTAGATCCATAGAATTTAGACACCATGACGCCCATCTGATGACGCGAGGTAAACTGGAAGGAGTCAACTACTAACACTGGCTCTTTCCTGCATGCAGTAGTGCATATTTTTTACAGACAGATTTGCGGAAGTTAGAAAGGGAAATGTACGAAATTCCACGAAGACCTATCTAAGTGGCCTGATAAGATTTATGGCATACAGAAGCAGAGACGAGAATATTAGCGAGGAAAAAAGCGTGGTTGGCACTATGAAAAAAAATTGGCATTGACACCACAAATGTACATCTCTCAATCGTAGTTTTTGCCTCATTAGCCCGACTTTCAACCAACGCTCATCTGACAACTTACACTCGTCCTCTCATCTTTTTGTGACACGAAATCGCTCTCATTATATTATCCCTTACTTTTGCTTTGTACTTGGTCCTATTATACCTGAATGAACAAGGGGAGTCCATTGAGACTCTCTCTCTCTCTCTCCCTATCTTTCTTTCTCTCCCAAGGACAAGCAAGTAATATTCTGTCAGCTAGTACTACTACTAGAAGTTTGAATTCATTTATATCCTCAGTTTCTCTCCAGATTCTGAGACTGAAATAAGGATCAGCTATTAAGAAAAAGTACAACTCACAGTCTACAATCCATTCAAGAGTTGTTACAAATCCCCAGGAAAAAACATATCACCGCAGCGACAGAGCAACGACTGCTAATTTTTCTAAATCTCTCATCCTCCTCACAGATGTTTAATAGCTGGCAAAAATACACAGCCCTTTGCTTACACTTTTCGCACGTGTACCCGCCATTTGAATGAAGCAGCACAAAATCAAGTCCTTTACCATGAACCTCTATCCTTCTTATTTTAAATTTATACGTTTTTATCTCCGAGATTCTTGGTTTCATTAAACGAATTAAAAACCCATCTCGTCACACACATATGATTATCATTATAACCTGTAAGTTTTGATAAAATAATTGATTCCCCGTGGATATAAGTAGCAAAGCAAGAAGTGCAATAAAATGGCTTACGAACTAATCGCACAAGATGCAAAAGAGCTGAGGAACATGACGGAAGGGGTGAAGAAGCAATAAAATAAACAGCTTTTCTGCAAGCCGCTAACAAGCTATGCTGACTTGACATTTGTGCCCGGTATCATTATCATCATTCTTGCTAAAATTCTCGTCATAAATAGGCTGCGAAGGGAGACTGTAGTGGCACTAAATTACAAACTGATTTACGAGCTTTGGCAATCAAAATGGCATTTGTAATGATCCATTGCGAGTGGCTCGGAGATGGAGCGCCATTACTCTACGTATAGGCGTTATTATTTCTACGTCCTCTTTTCACACAAGCAGAGAAATTAAAGATTATTGTGTGTGACTCCTCCCCATGTACTATTAGACTTGCTTTTAATGGTATAACTTATGATAATCGTCAGGCTCATAATTCACTCATAACGAAGCATGAAGAAGAAGGGCTGAAACTCCGTCCGTCCAGACAGGATGCAGCTATAGCTATAGCTTCCTCTTCTGATGAATTAAGGACTTTTTAGACAAGGGGAAAGGAATCATACAATTGTTATATAGAGCTACTACTTACTACATCTTCCCACTAAATTCAACTACAGCATGAAACATATTACAGTTTTAAAAATGCCTCATAACCCCACTACTGCGATTCTGCGGTAAAAATAAAAAACCTTCCTCCACAGATTTTCTCAGGAGGTGTATGCATTTAGTAATGCGGAAAATTCCGACATACCTTTCCTTTCACATTGTTACTAAAACAAATGCGTGTTCCGGCTCCTATCTTTTTTAGCCCAGGACACAAGACGAAGAAGAATAAGGGGCTGGCTGAGGAGACAAATACAATTATTGCCATCGTTCGATCATACAAGGGTATACATACCTCCAGCCCAAAAACACATGACAGTCATACTACTACATGCCCTATCCATTCTTACAATATGAAGAGTGAAAATAATTTGGCAGGCTGCCGGTAAAGAATTTTACCATTATTGTGGCTATACACCACTGCACTGTTGAATATGGAAAGGCAGCTGCTGCTGCTCCAGTGGATATAACATTTTCTTGAGGTAAGTACATTGACGTGAGGAAAAATTAGCAAGAATAAAAACCTATTTAGATGTGCATTTAAGTTGACATAATGACTGAGTGGATTCTATTACTCTTATCTTGAATATGACTTAGTGCATCTTATGAATTCAAATTGTGTTTTACCAAGTCGAAATTTTTTCACCGGTTTATTTCCCTTTAGCTATACACTTCCCTCCCACGATGCTGCCGAGTTGCCCAAATATTATTATTGTTCATCTAATTATTTTGCTACCTCATTCCTCAAGTAGCTACTTGAAAGTAATGGAAAACCGAGGGGAAAAATTACCCTTTGACTGAGAGTGTACAAAAACAGATCCATGTACAGAGTATGGTCCACATTTTCTTCATCACAGTGGAGCACTTATGGAAGCCGGTGCCAACTATTTTGAACGGCAATAGCCGTTCAACAAAAACTTATTCCTTTTCATTTCCTTACGAAACCTGAGTATTTTCTCCACTTGTGTGTTTTTCTCAATGCTAGCTTCTTTTCTCCGTCAATGAACACATATAATTGACACTCACAAATAAGTTGCATTTTTTCCGCCTCATCCCAAGTTCGGTTGAAATTGAGTCACTTTGCACACTGAATGGAACAAGGAGCTAGACGGCGACATTGCTACACAAAATAAATGTAACTTACAGAGGATTCGCATTCTCTATTTCACTTTCTACTCACTCACTTACTACTCAAGTCACTGTAGAAAGGTCTGGCGGCTAATTTGCAAAATCTCACATGAGAGGCAGATACGCCAAGACGATATTCCTTTCGATTGTGTCTCTGCCTTAGACGTGTGGTAATGTCCGTGAACCGTAGCCGGAGAACTGTCTACATGTGTACACACTCTCTGTCTCCGTTTGTTTGTATGCGTGTGTGTGAAAAGATACAACTACTGCTCCTGAGAGCGTGCACCCGTGAAAGCATGAATGACGTGAAGTTTTCAAGTGTTGTGTGTACGTACGGGGTATTAAGGGTTTCGTGAGGCCCACCTAAAACGATTGCTGCATGCTTGATATTGTGTTAGTACTAGCTTACTTAGTCGTGTGTAAGAAACAGTGAGTATAGAATAAGGAACGATCACATCATTTTTTGTGCTTCAAGAAGACTCGCTCGCAAACACGAGCTCATGTGTATGATGAAGATGACGATGGGAAGGTAGAGAGGAGCTAATACTAACAAGATCACATATCTTGACAGCGTTACATATTGTCGATGAATGTGAAAGCTTTCAACAGCAGCAGCCTCTGCAGTTTCCTTGTTCCCATAAACTTCCGATTCCTCACATAGCCCAGGAGCAACAGATAGTAAGAAGATGCTGGCCCATGTGCTATGCTAGTAAACCCATTCAAAGTTCTCACCAACCAAGTTTAGAGCACTAATTGCGGAGCTGGAGTCATTTCACGCTTTTAGAAATGCAAACGCATACACACACATGCGCGTAAACACAAACGGATCCTTACTAAAGTTTCAACGCCTATAATATAATTACTAATTTCTTTGGTAATCAATCGCTAAATGAGCAACGGGTATGTCGTAGACAGCGGAAAATATAGAAGCACACCTACACTTACACACACAAAGGCTGACAAATTAATTCAGAGATATATGATACGGTAAGTGCTGACTGGAGCATATGTTCTCTCTGGATATACAATGATGAAATACGATCAGGATTTTCTAGCGAGGAACAACACACTTTTTCGCACTTATGCCACACACTACCGCAAGATGTGGAGATCAGATGGGAAGAGAAGAGCCTTTGGCACGGTCACAAAAAGTTTTTTTTTCATCTGTTTATACTGTATTATTATATCCCGCATAGCCTTAGCTTCTTGTAGTAGTAGTACGGGGTAAAAACTATTTCTACTTTAGACATTTAACAGGGAGACATGTTTTGGTGCGGCTCCTGCCGTGGCTCGGGTTGTCTTCAGTAGCTAATATGTTCCCCGTATTCTCATCATTCGCACGTACACTAAACCTCTTAATACTTGTCTGTCTCCGGGCGGAAAAAACAATTGCAGTCATCAGAAGCTATGTGTGTGTTTGTGTACGGTTTAAGAAAGATGCAGGAATTCTCCCTCACTCTCCGCCCGTTTCAGTTGCACCATCATCAGCACAGTTTGTTTTACAATTGAAATAATTATTGGAATTTGTATGGGTGTGTTTGTGTAGTCTTCATTTAGGGACGGTGTAATGACGGCCCTTCGGATGTGCCTTGGCATTAGTTTCGCCCTCTACATTCTATCAGTTCTTCCTGCTACGGTACAAGCGCAACAGTTGAGGTATAATAAGCATTTATCAACCGAAGTTACTACCCTGTTGGATAATTTGCTACATGAAGACAAATATGATCGGAGATTTCGCCCAGATTTTGGGGGTAAGTGTTCACATAATTTTGGATTTTTAATCATTTACGTAGAGACGGCGAGAGATGCGCTTTTAACAGCGTCATGATACGGGAATTCACATGGGAAATATATGGCTGCATTATAGTGTATGTCAGAAGCGAGAAAGTAAGTTTGTCTGCCTCACACGAGATCGAATTTCGGGTAACAAAAATAAACAAGCTTTATTACTTCTTAACTGTTTCGTTGTCATTACCAATTAGCGTCTGTCGCCGTTATGCTAATTAGAGATGCGATATGCATTGGCAGGCTATGTGGGTAGGAAAACGATAGTCAATGGCTCCATTATTTCACTTCTTTTTGTCAAAGAACTACAAAAGTACATTAATTTTCTCAGAGTACACATTCCAATAGGTATTTCCTTTGTTGTTGGTGAGAGCCAAGTTAAATCCTGCTATGCTAACTCATCGTAAAAATTTGTCGGCACCCCTACGAGCTACTGCCCAGCTGAGACTGTGGAGGCATTCCGTACGACAAAAATAGCTGATAATTTTCTCGTCACACTTTGCCAGATCTCATGTGTGAGGTAAATGAGTCCTTCTTTACTGTAAGCTCAGCTATCCTTCTTGTTTATTTGCTTATGGAATACTCAGTCCTTTGAGTGAGTACACGAAAATAAACGAAAGCAAGTTTTTTACGGTATTTAGGGATGCCGCGAATTTCTGTTTTTGTTCTGGTTCTGTTGGATCAGTTTTTTTGATGTACTACTGAGCTGAGAGATTTATTCGTTATCAAATTAGGAACACCTGTCAAGATTGAAATTAGCATGTATATCAAGAGCTTGGGTCCAGTATCGGAAACGGAGGAAGACTTCCTTATGGATCTGTACTTCCGGCAAATGTGGACAGATTCAAGACTGCGATTCAATAGCAGTGGGCTAAGTGAGTTTTCACTTAACTGGTTGTTTCTGGAGAAAGTGTGGAAGCCGGATACTTATTTTGTAAGCATTTCATTTGAATTCAACATTACAAACTCTCCTAAGCCAATTACACGAGAATGCACGTCGTCGGCAAAATATGAATTGTTTTGAAGCCTGTGATATGTTGGAAGCTCCAATTTTTCACATTGAATTCAAGTAAATGTAATGTAGGAAATATTCGCATAAGTAGTCAACTCGACTGATGGCTTAGTGCCCGGTGATGATTCAGTGAAGTCGATGTACCAAGTTGTCAAACAAATAGCTAAATCCTCCTGTGTGGGCGCTGCGACGAAGAGTCAGTCAAGCCGGCTTGTTATTAAGTTGACTCCGTTGCTATGCTGATAACTGGTGACATGTGCCTTTACAAATCATTTTGACAGGTGAATGGGAAGAAGTCGTATCTGCACAGTATAACCGTTCCAAATAAATTTTTGCGGCTCCGAGACGACGGATTTCTAACATATTCGATGAGGTAGTACATGTTTACATACTACTGTGGGTCATTTAAATCCAAATGTAACTAATTGGAACATTCACTTCTGTAGGTTGACAATAAAGGCAAGTTGTCCAATGCATTTGAGGAAGTTCCCACTGGATTCGCAGTCCTGCCCACTGGAAATAGGAAGCTGTAAAGCTCTCAAAACTGTTCGATAGTTTAATGATTCTGAGGATTTTTCATGAGAAATTTCTTGCATTCCAGATGGCTATAGTAGCAGTGATGTACTGTACGCATGGGCCGCGTCCAGTTCAAACCCAGTGGGTCGAGAGGAAGGTGTAAATCTAGCCCAGTACGATTTAGTGAATATTACAACTGCTGAGGGAGTTCGTTTATCTAACAGACATGGTAAAATTAGACTAACTAGATCTTTGAAGACTCAAACATTTATTTGAACCTAATTTTTATGGTTCTGTTTCAATTTTTTCAGACAACGTTTCCGTAATTTCCGTTCGCTTTCATCTTCAGCGTGCTACAGGTAATGCTGATCAGAGGGCTACAAATTCTTGGAACTTGATTTTAATGATTAGATGTTGTCATGCCTAATTTTCTTGCAGGTTTTTACCTTCTGCAAGTTTATGTTCCATGGTAATTTTCCTTTTACGATCATTAATCCAAGTCTTCTTAATGAACTACAGAAGCATTACTTGCTGTTATTTTGGTCTCTCCAGTGCTCTAATCGTCTCTTGCTCCTGGGTTAGCTTCTGGCTGGATCCGTCGGCTGTTCCTGCAAGAGTGTCATTAGGTACAAAAAATATTTTTTTGAAAATCCTAGCCTCTCTCATGTAACACTGTATGGGAGGAAACGGAAGTACAGTGAAACGTTTTTTCACAGGGGTGACAACTGTGCTGAGCATCTCCACACTCGGTTTTGGCAATCGCTCACAGATGCCACGTACATCCTACGCCACAGCTCTGGACTGGTTTGTCATCTTCTGCTTTGCCTTCGTTTTCGCTTCCATGATAGAATATGCTGCGATAAATTTTATTGAAAAGATGACCAAGGATATTGTGACCAAAGCGAAAACTAAAGTAGAGAAGGTAAGCCATGTTAAGAAACAGAAAATTGTGTGAAAACGAATAGTTAGACGATTCTTATACGCATTTTTCTTACTCAGCGTCAAGACCAGGACAGATCCGAAGAAGCAAAAGAGGGAGTGAGGTACCGGTTGAGCAGAAACGTAGCAGTGAGGAAAGTGGGGAAGGTTGCGACATGGTTTCATAGACAGCTGAAAGATCCTTGGAGCTTATCGAAAGCTCAGACCAAAAGAGTTTCAAAGATTGACATCTACGCTAGAAAAATATTTCCATTGGCGTTTGCTACTTTTAATTTTTTCTACTGGATCGGATTCATGTATTACATAGGAGATGATGATCCTCGACAGCAGGGAAGTCAGGTGCAAATGACGACTGCTTGACCAAAAGTGAATCTGCGAACAGCTCTTTTTTTAAATTGCGACAATAAAGTAATCCAAATCCTACGTGACTTTTTTAGCTATTCAACAAAGGGAATGATTCGCACTGCCGACACTACTAGCTA
>JAQFYD010000187.1:0-25462 GCA_034694225.1 Bourletiella hortensis | reverse complement strand
ACGACGAAGCCGGTGCAGCATAATGTCCGTATAGTTTCCTGGTAGGGGTTCCTACAAAACACAAGAATATACATGCTAAAATTCACGGCTACTGCTCGGTTCGTTCGTTTAATTAAATATTTAATATTACTCACCGCATGCAAACCTAAGTCAATAGCAAAGTATTCTTCGACGGTGCTGCGGAGGTCTTGCTGGAAGTTCCTTCTTTCAATTTCATCTGCTCCGGGTTCAAAAGCTCCCAAACTCGGATCGCGGGTGAACATTTCCGCGTGGTGGTAGGCCAATGTAAGAGCAATTTCCGCAATTGAAGCATGACATTGTGCAGCTTTCGCTGATATTGAAATGTTAGTGGACACATGAATTCGGTGAAGGGAATCTCGAGCTAGCTTCAATATTAAACCAATCGGAACTTCATGATCTTGATTTCCCTTAGGACTCATCAAATTGAACTGGCGTGTAAGGACAACTCGGCATGGACGATTGCTTCTCTTGGCTTCCTCATCTTTCACTGCCTCCACGTTGAATGCATGATTATAAATGAAGAGCATAACATTTAGGACGAGAGACAAGCGGTTCTCTGTAGACACATGCTCCGCTCCTTGTTGCTTGAGGATTCCAATCATCCTAGTGTACACGGTGGCCTTATTACGGACGATCTTGAAGGAGCTCCCATGTAATCGCTTCGCAATCTTAGCCATGAGTGCTGTGAACAAATACGCTGAGGCACGGTACTCATCTTGATGAATTACGCTTGAACTGATCAGTGTCGCTAAGGCGTAATCATGAACCGTAATGAAATGCCAAATCTGAAAAATGAAACAAACATTATCATAACAAAATTAGCCATTCATGTCTAAGCAATGAACAAGGAACTTCTTAGCAATGCTAGAAGTTAGGCACTGTAAGTTACCTGATCTATTATAAGGACGTTCTTCGGAGCAGAGGTTACCATAGCAACGAAAAATCTCAGTAAGCTTGAAAACAAAGTTTCCATACGAGCTCGTCTGTTTGGTATTGGTATTCCCCTTCCATATAGATCTCCAGTTAGTGACATGCTCATCTCTTCTCTCGTCGCAATTGTTTTGTCTTGCTCGTCCAGGAAGTTAATGTCGAACACCGACATGTCCGCCAACCTTAGAATTGCATTGACGTCGACTAAGTACAACGTCGGTTGCATCCCTGCCCATGCCATGCGACAAAACAGTGACATCTTCCCTTCGAAAAGCAATAAAGCCCTCATCCGTGTTGCATCTGGTCTTTCGGAGAACAACTGCATCAGCAAAGGATCATCCACAAGTGGAAGTGCGTCCACTAAAGCTCGCAGATAGCCTTTGGTATGCATATGATTGATCAAAATGGACTGGGACGAGCTCATTGCAGATACTTTTTCGAATTCTTTTTTCGTGGCGGCTGCAGAGCCCAAAGCCAATCTTCTGGTAGTTGTAACTCTCCCAAGGCCATCTCCCTTTCCTTTCCCGATAGAAGTATCAAATATATCTTGCGAGCTGCAATCTAATAAACTCCTGTGTCGGGTTTCTTCATCCCCTTCATCTTCACTGTCTGAACGGTTTTCCTTGTCTTCCATCCTGGATCGACTGAGTGACTGTGCTGCAAACGAACGTTGAAGACCAGATACGTGTAAGCTTCCAGGAGAGTCACCGAAGCCCTGAAAACCTACTTTGCTTCGACTGGTTGGTGTTTTCAAACCGGGGGTTCCTGGTGTTGCGCTTCCACCGCGAGTAGGTGTTGCACCTTCTAATAGTGTTCTCGAGGCGGCGGGACTTGGACGAGAAAATACAGCACTCAAATTTGAAGCTGCTTCTCGGAATGACAGTGGTGTTCCTGGAATCAGACCCTTCCCTTGGATCGTGCCAGGTGACTCAGTCCTCCCCCTTAACATACTCTTGGATGCTGTAGGAGTTCCAGCTGATGGTAACCGGGATACTTCGTAACCGCCTAAATTCCTGGAGTGTGTCCAACGGATTATTTCTCCCATTAAATACATGGCCTGAAGTCTTCCGAAGTCACTTGCTTGAGCTACATCCCGACAAAGATGGTCGATTATCTGAGCGAAGGCGGACTGATTTGTAGTGGCGCCCTCGAGTTCGCGTATCATATCTACGACATAATGTATAGACGCGTACAAGTATGTGCGAACAACAGCATGCTGCTCGTCGGGTACCCAGGAACACAAATGATTCAAAATCACATTCAATGTGGGTCCATTTAACTCGGTCTGAAGCTTTCTCATTACTGAACACAACGTGAGGGTAGTTTCTGCTGCCAATCGCAAAAAATATTCCGACGGTCCTTGGGTCGTCCGGACTTTATCCAGTATTAAGCGTAGTATGCTCGTAACGAAGTCGACTCCAGCGAGCTTCAAAGCCGCAGGATTTAACAGAAGTATTTCCAGGCACTGCTTCCAGCCATCGAACATTAGCACCTTGGACGCTTCCCTTTGTCGAGCAGAATTTAGTTCTTTAGCGAAGTTAATTAGTTCCTATAGCATTACCGACAGATTTATCAATTTTAATCGCTTTAAATAAGCAAAATTACAAGTAACGATTACTTACCTTTGCTTCGTTATGGACACTTTTGCGCAACCTTAACACTGTGCTCTTTTCGAGCTTAGCGATTTCATCCCTTAAAAGTGTTTCTAGGACATCAACCCTGACAATTTTAGTATTAAGTTCTCGGTCGTGGTATTCGCATGTCTTCATTGCCTAGAATAAAGTCATACATTATTTGTTATTGCACGTTGTCCAAGCAACCGTAAGTTACTATAATGAATTATAAATGTGAGTAAAACATATAATCTCCAAGCCTTTAAAAAGGCTTTTAACTTACTTGAATTACGAGAGCTGGATCGAAGAATTCTAAACTAGGTATGTCCAAGCTCTGCAGCTGCATTTCGATTTTCTCCAAAATATCTTGAAATTTTCCTCTTTCTTGCCCTACCAGCACATGAGCCAATGGCCCCGGCTGCTTCGTATGGTTAAGTTCTAAAGCCACACACTTCAAGAAGTAACCCACACACTGTGTCTCCATGTGGGGAGATGGGAACTCCTTCATCAGGATCTTCACAAAATATTGATTTGTTCTTAAATAGCGCAGCAAACTCGACGACAGTCTGGAGTCACGCATAAAGATTAGCAACGTAAGAAAAGCGTCCGGGGTGGTTACAGCATTATCTAATATGGCGTGTAGCACGTTCCGAGGATAGTTCTGGACACCTGTGAAGTTACACATGTCACATTATCAGGTAGTTTCATTCATTTCATTTACGCTTCTGTGTACGCTCCACTTACCGGGATTTTGGAAGTCCACCTTCTTGTCCGCACCAAGAAGATGCAAACCCATATTTGGCGATGGGTGCAAAATGCTGACACGCATTAACTGAAGCACAAGTTTTTTCACGTGCAATGGAGCGTTTGGGTCGTCTAAAAATTCACATAATGTTTGGCGTAGAATGGCGGCAACTGTCGGTTCCGATGTTACCGCAGAGTATACATGTGAATCTATGTCCCCATGACCATCTAGAATCATGACTAAGACGTCTAAAGCTGTATTCCTGTGAAGGCTGGGGTACATCAGGTCGATGAACCTACAGTCAAAAGTATGTTATGATAGGTTCTACAATGTGATATATCGAATAGGCAAATTTTAAGCTATAGTTATAGTTACTTACTTCACCACAGCTAAAAGATAGTCTGGTTTGCTAGTATCTGGTAGGACCTTCATAATGAGTTGATGCAATCCCACGACAACCGTTCCTTGCTGTAAAATTAATCATAATTTAAACGTCAAGACTCATGCAATTATATTTACCTTGACTTAAAGGCATTACCCTTCCTGATGATAGTTCCCGACGATAGAGGAAACCATGCTGACGGTACAAAACCCGTTGAATTAGTTGCAAGCATTGTAGACTGCACTTATCCACGTGTGGAGCCCACCCTATTGACATTTCTTTCAGTCTCATGCAATCCACGAGAGCTCCAAGGACCTAAATATTCACGAATTCTAAAACATTGCACCACAAGCAAAATTTAAAGACTGTATTCTTCATCGTACCATTCTATGCAGTGGCGAGTCCGACAGCATTTGAAGCATCAATGCGGGAACAAAGTCAAGGAGCTTTGAAATGATTCCCATGGCTAAGGTAGCAAGTTCCCAACGCTCGGATATAGATTTGTATGACCGGTACCCAACTTTGAGCAACACGGCATCGCGGACAAAACTCACATATGGCTGAAGAACTCCATTATCGATTTGAGCATTCAGATTCAGTTCCAACGGTGTCACTTCACTAACACCGAATCGAGCTTCTATGAGAGAGTCGATCAGTTTCAGAAGACCGATCGTTAAAGAGTACGACTCCAGTCTAGATTCTCTGTCCTCAAGCTCATCCTACAAAACCATATTAAGCCTAATTAGATTTTGTGTATATTAATACGTCATTAGATCGGTGATACAAACTTACTCTTAAATCTCCGCTTCCATAATCAATGAGCCTGACGCTGTAAAACATTTCCCATAAATTCAAAGCTGTCTCCGCGCCGACAGCATCTTTCGCAATCATTGCAGCTGCAGCATTCAGCATCTTGGCTCTTATTTCTCTGGGAATGGAACGAACTTTGGCCGCAGTAACGGCAACTTTGAGCCAATGAGTTTTGGTGGAAGTAAAGAAATGTTGAACGTTTGTAGAATTTCTGCAGAGGACTTCAATGAGATCTAAATACGTACAGATACCGACGATTTCAACGGGATTCACTGTAAATTTCATCGAGTCGTTAATTACACGTTGGTATGTATCACTTTGATACACTGAGGGTCCGTTGAAGGCAACTTGACTCCCAAAGCTCCCGAGGTACTTGATTATTGAATCAAAGAAGTGTTCCAATGATAAGGAGTGACCATTTTGTTTGAGTAAGTTAAACACACCCAGAGGACATCCTTTAGCTAAACCAGCCAACATTTTGACGTTGTGGATGAACATGAAGGGATGGTCCACCGTTGCGGAGCGAACAAACTTATTCAGGTAGGCATGCTGCAGTTCCGTACTGAAGTATTCACTTGAAAGATTAAATTCGTCTTCCGAATAGAACAGGGACATACACTCAAGAAAATTCTCATAGTCTCGAGGTAGGTTAGGTGGGTGCGCTAGTCCTTGTTCATTGTACAAATGAATTGTCTTGGCTGTGTCTTCGCATCGATTCTTTAAATCCTTCACCTTCGCAGGTAGGTATGTAATGAAGTCGGTAAAGAACACATGGAATCGTCGCATAACATGCTCTTCTTCAGCAAACAACTCACGCTTGGAAAACAAGTAACTCTTCAGGAAACTAAACATATCCTTCCTGAATTCAAACTCTTCTTCTTCACTGACATCAGCCAGAGCCGGGTCCAACTGGTAAGATCTGGTACTCTGAACAGATGTTATGTGAGTTTCACTAGTAAGCTTGTACGTGTCCGTAAAATAAGCAAGCTTCAGCAAATCCAGTACTTCTTCACACTGGAATCCGTTAGCAAAGTTATTCTCAGTGCAGTACTTTTTCATCTCCGTCGCGAATTTACGATTGATATGCTGGGGACACGAACTGTAATCAAGGGCGTATAACAGACTGCAAATGAGCAAGACATCTTCTCTTTCCAACTCGAATTCATCGGAAAGTACTAAGCGAGTCTTCAGGTAGTCCAGTATCCTGTATGATTCAAACGGGTGTAATTTCCGGGGCGAAAACGAATTTTCAAATACACTCTTGGCATCCTAGTCTTACCTCAATGCATCCTTCCACTCTAGTCCACGCTGAGCTGCCCAGCAAAAGATGATTTGCCCAAGTCCTTCCCGTATCTTCTCAAGAAATTTAATCACACTAGCACGATGTCGCCAGTCACCCAGTGCAAGATTTGTATCCAACAACTCGATCTGTTGTTTTAACTTATACTTCGACAATAACCCTACAACAAACAAAATAAATTAAAACTCTTGTAAGGCGCTTTTCAAACGAAAAACATTGATGACTGCATCACATACCTAAAATCCGGTCTACCATATCCTCTTGGAAGACTTGGTTAAGAAAGTTTTGGAACAACTCAATAACCTTCTTTGGAACTCTGGAGGACCATGTGAACCCAGGAACTGCCTGTAGCAGTGACACAAACGAGCTCACCATGGCAGCACGACCCTCATAAAACATGTAAACAGCCAACAGTCCCCTTCCCCATCCCGGATGACACTCCTGTTCCGCTTCAGCTAAAAAAAAGTCCATCATCCTCCATTATAACCAACCATAAAGAATTTGTCGTCCTTGTTAACCGCAAGTATAAACTTACCGACAGTTAGAAGATCCAACGCTTGAAACTCATTGATATCGAACATATCCGACATAATCAATGCCTCCTGGATGATATTCGCCTGCAGAATCTTCTTCGTTTCATGTCCTCTAAGGTAGATCCCTTCAGTTGCTCCTTTCTTCAATTCATCTCTATCAGCTTGAGATTTGGGCTACAGAAAATACATGATACCATCAATCAAACCAACAGTTTCCCCCTCTCTCTACCCCATCTCAATCAATGTTTTTGACCATACCTTTGTTGACAGTAAAGAAACAAAATCCGGCTTGTGTACTTTCAACGCTTCCGACAATTCCGCAATATTCTCCGGCGTTGCATTTAACACAGTTCTTTCAATAAGTTCTTGCAAGTCTCTATAAGGTGTCCACAGCTCTCCAGCGCCTACTGTAACCCCCGAAGTGGCTACAGCCTGGCTTCCGGCACCACTAATTCCCGACATTCTTCAAGATTCAGCACTTCTTTCCACTATTTTTTCGCACTATTGTAGCCTTTTTAATAATCTGTGACACCTCGAGCCGGTCAAAAAGAACCACTGTGTCAGTAGTCCCTTCCGGCTTCCAAAATTACCCTCTCACAGGGTCAGTACACTTATAAATAACAATCTTCCTACAAAAATCACATAGAATATAATATTTAATTACAATTAATTTAATCTTCAGAATTTCACCGAACGAACACACATATCAACGTTCATTCAGAATGATTTGCCTCCAACAGAATTTTTAACAGCCCTCTCCATGAGTACATTGAATTGCTACGGAGCCATTTGACGTCCTGCTTTATTTGTAGCGGCAGCTTCGAATCAGCAATTCGTGTGTGTGTTCACCTTGCCATCAAGTGCCATTGAGCGCCACCGCTCTCAATGGCACTAACCAGTACGTTTTTCATGTCAACTTCATGTCACCCACCGTTCCCACGAATTTCGCCTGGAATTGGGACAAATTGCATTTCCATGATTCCTTAGTTACAAGAATTCATCTTTGGCCGTAAATCCCATAATTTTGCCCGTTTTTCAAAATTTCAAGGTAAGTTTAGCGGGTGAAAGTGTTTTAAATCCTGGGGCACGTATGCCTGGTTGGTTGGGAAGAGTCCTTGGCCAGCCTTACCGGTGGAGCTTTCACCGCCTACACAGGCAGATATAGTGCTGTTGCTTAGTGCTGTACAAATTTTGATATGACTGGAAACCTGCTGCTGCTGCATACAGAAATGTCGTTTTTGTTGTTCAAAGGAGAATGGAGAATCGCATATGTAAAAGGAACTTGCTCTGTGTATTTACTATTATGCTTTAGCTTATCCACTACGATCCGTCAGGCGAAAAAATAATAATTATGAACGTCGCAGATAGATGAGCCAGTAGTATATATAAGCGTTCGTTCTTATTCTCAAGAAAAACTTATTGACAGGAGAAAAGTACTACTGTAAGTGTGAGTGAGCTTTCTATATACAGAGTTTAATAGCGAACATATTATTAAGAATAATATATAGTAGAGTCAAGTACAAAGCGGCTTATCTTCCTTCTCTCTTTACTCTGTTATTATTATTATTGTTGTTATCGCTATTAAAGTTGGAGGAAGAATTGTGTGTGTGAGAGACTTTTGTAAGCATCTGTAAAATTTATATGAGCAAGAAGACGGACTACTGGAGACCCTTGGGGGGGAAATACTTGTCATTAGTATACATGTTTACTATATACGTGAGTAAAAATGGTTAAAAGAGAAAAAAATGTCTATTTTGGGTTATTAAATTGAACAGCTGTCTGAGTTCCTTAGAGCAGCGCAGACTGCATTATTAGTAGTGGTAGTCGTATAGACGAATGTGTGTATATTATATTGATGGATGTGTGGAGGCGGAAAAATGTGAGGAACAATAATTATAATTCATGTTTTTGAGCAAGTTGAATTAGTATTGAAAAAGAGTGGGATCTTTGTGCGAGGAAGAATAATTTTTTTTGTATAAAGTGCTCTTTAAGGGCTGCTACAGGGAGGAAAAAGTTGATGAGAGAAAATTTTATGATTGAGGGAGCAAATGGGACTCAAATGGGTTGATCTTCTTGCTGAAAATTATAATGATGATAATAAGAGCAGCAGAAAGAGCTGGATGGCGTATACTTAGGGTTTTAATCTGCTTTATGGTGTTTGTAATAATTATTAATTTTGTTGATTACACTTCAGGAAGAAGGAATCAGAAGAAGAGGGGGAAACAAGTGAAGAAGACGTTTGTTCTCGTGCTCCACCAGAATTCAAATTATTCTTATCGTCCACACAAAAGGCTCATCATTGCTGTGCACAAGTGGAATTTGAGGCTTTGTTCATGTTATTGTGGAGAAATTCCTTGAGTTGTTACTGAGGAGAAAGAAGCACGCGGTACTGTGGCTTGATGTCACGGAACATCAATCAAACCTGATTCTCAGGAGAGTTCAAACTTTCAAGAAACAGCTTCAAGTAAGATTGTGTCAGACTGTATATGGAGAAACATGTGGACCTAACTTTTAGAGAAGACTGTCAAAAAATGACGACTATGCAGATCATGACAAATATGCACGCATTCCTGCCCCTTTGGCACGAGTATTTTTTTGTCTTAAGCTTGCACCCAATATAGACTTATGTTATAGACAATTTATAGACAATATTTCGTTTTCAAAACGAGCGAGGAAGAATGGAAAACTGGCAAATGCTATTTTAAACATTTAGTGAATTAAATTCTTTACAGTTTAGAGTCTTTCTATAGTAGGAGCTTGACGGATATACAGTTATTAGACTCGGTACCCACATTGATTTCACGAGTTCATTTGGGTGCGTTAAAAAAAATTTTCCATGCGCAACTGATAATACTGCGTGGTAAACCTATCAAGAGATTCCCGTACGTAAGCAGCTGTTTACGGTTTTTCCGAAGTTATAAGAAGCAGTAAATAGCTATCTTCTGTAAATATAAATTCAGATTGTAAAGTTTTCCGAGTAATTATATTTCCAGCGGCCTCACATTCTTCCTATCCAGATCATTGTCCTCTGGCATGGGGGCAAGGAGACAGGGCTTATTCTTGTAACAACTATCCATGATTCTAGCGTAGCGTCCACAGTTTTAATGTAGTCATAATGATAATAATATGGTATGAGTAATACGGAGTATAAATGATTGTAAATATCTTGTTATAGTGCTCCTTGTTGGAGTTTTCCACAGTACAATTTAAAGTATGTTATGGACCCCTTTTTCCCAATGAACTATGTTGGACATCAACAGAGCATTCCACAGGAGTCAAAGTTGGCAGCTTATACAGCTGTAAGTTTAATAGAAGCCACAACATATTTATTTTAAATGGAGAAGAAGTACAATAATAACTTGTAGAAGAATTCAGTGGAGTATGCTTGCTTATGCCTGGGATACTTCCGTTGTGAATTTTTTTTTTTGAAAAAAAAAGTCCTGAATTGCGAAGTTAGATTCTTATTGCTTCGCGGGCTGCCTGACAGTCATACTTATGGCGATCATTATTTTGCCTGTGTGCAGGGACGAAGTCCAGTAGTAAGTGGCCCACCAGGGTCCTCACCTGCTAATAATTTAGCTCAAAATTTGTCTTCTATGAGCCTGGGTGATGGGAGCCAATCAGCAGCGGTATGTTTTGGTCTCATTCTAAGGCTTATTTTTTGTCTTGTAACGAGTTTGTAACAACTACAGATATTGAATCTGCGTATTGTGATAGACTCCGTCTATAGTTGGGACTAGTGGGAATGGAGTGGAGCCTTCAGTTTTTGCCAAGACTAATTCATTTGGTGCCGGAGGAGAGAGAATTTCTCCAAACACGACTGGAAATGGTTCACCCGCTGCGTCCAGGGATTCAACACCGGTGCCGCCGGTAACGTACCAGGTGAAGATGCCGTTAAGTAACAAAGCTTCGTGTGAGAATGGAATAAGGGTTCCGATAACAAACTTTGCCATCATTTTGTGCAGAACTTACAACGAAGTAATGCTGAAGTTCTTGTATGCTTGTATAGTAGCCGTTTCACTAGTCTCGGCACGGGGCTCTACGGTGCGATGTTGCTAACTATGTACACGATAATCGTGTATTAAGTACAAATACTTATAGATATCTCTCTGCCTGCTGCTACAGTTTGTTTAAGAACGGGGGGTAATGTTGCTTTTGGGGTTTGTTTCTGTTTTTTGTACTCATCGTCGTTGAATTACGTGCAAACGACTTAGCATGTGTGGATGGACCAGGAAAATGTTGGGGGTACGACGTATTTCTACCCTGAAGATGCCCAGGCCGAGGTCCAGGAAGAAGCAGGTGGACCTCATGTATTTTCGGCATACTCTGTGTATGCTGGAGCACCCTCCCACCTCAAAGACTTCATGACTAGAGCTGGTGTAAGTAGTGGAAGCAGCAGTACCAGTGGAAGTGCCACGGGATCTTGCGGCCCTAACCCAGTAGTACATCCGAACCCACAACAAAATACTTCCTTTTTTGCACCGGATGACATCAAACTGGAGATAATGCATAAGAATGCAGTAACGTTGTCTCAAGCGAATCCCCAACTTTTCTCTGATCTGCCGGCTCAGATCGATCATTACCATGATGTATGCCCTTTGGAGCCACAGGGTCAAAAGTCTGTTACTTTTGGCTACCCAACATCTGTGTATAAAGCCATCAATTCCAAAAATGGATTTACTTACTGCCTCAGAAGAATTCATGGTAAGTTCGTTTTCGCACCTGAAAATCTCTGTAGATTATGTCAACGACAAGTAACGCTGTGTGCATTTCAATATGTCTGGATAGGTTTTCGGCTACCGTCCGGGAAATGGCTGGGGTTAGTGGAGGCTTGGAAACAGATTTCACATTGTAATCTTGTTCAGCTAAGGGAAATTTTTACGACAAAAGCCTTTGGAGATAATTGTAAGTGAAGCTGAGATACTGAGAAATTAATTCTTCGAAGCCATCTGTCAACCAACGCCTTTCTTCATAACGGTTTATTTTGTGCAGCTCTGATTTTTGTTTACGATTACTTTGCGGCCGCTGAGACTTTAATGGTACGACATTTTGATCGGAACAATCAAGTAAATGGATATGTGGACCCTTTCAGCGCAGGGGATCCTTCTGTACCACGACCCTATAGCCACCAGAAAAATGCCCTTCTTCGTCACCACGCTAGTGAGTAAACGTTTATTTTGTGTATTTAGCCTGTAATGGGTGAGTTCAAAAGTTGTTGTTTGATGTACACAGGTATGCTGCCTGAGAGCTTGCTTTGGGCCTACATAGTTCAACTAAGTTCTGTAATACGAACCATTCACACGGCGGGTTTAGCCGTGCGATCTCTGGACCCAACGAAAATATTAGTTACTTCACGAACCCGTCCTTCCATCCGCCTAAACTGCTGTGGAATTTACGATATTGTCTCGTTTGATCCCAACGCTAGTCCGGCCCAGTTGACCCCATTCTATCAGGTGACGATACTCTGAACATTTTACAGTTACGGTACTGGCAAGTTGTTGGGGCGTTCAGTGAGTATTAACTTTGTTTTTATGTGTATGCACTGTTTAGCAAGAGGATTTAGTTGCCCTTGGGAAATTGATCTTGGCACTTGCCTGCAATTCCCTACTGGCGGTCCAGCGAGAAAATTTATCTACATCATTGGAACTGATCTCTAGGACGTACTCATCGGATTTAAGAAACCTTATAGTGTACCTCATGAATCCAAGAACATCAGGGAATAGATCCATAAACGATATCATGCCCATGATAGGAGCCAGGTTTTATAATCAACTGGATGCCGCCAATGCTCGGGCAGAGCTTTTAGAAAATTGTCTGGCTAAAGAAATTGAGAACGGTCGTCTATTCAGGCTCATTGTCAAACTGTGTACTGTTGTAGAGCGAAATGAGTAAGTTATTACATGATACTGTATGCTAACTTAAAGGTCATATCTGATCTCCGAGTGTTAATTTCAGGCTAAACATGGACCCGGCGTGGGCCGAAACGGGTGACAGGTACTTATTGAAACTTTTTAGAGACTACGTATTTCATCAGGTCACGGCAGATGGAAGGCCATGGTTGGACTTATCCCATGTAGTATACTGTTTAAATCGACTAGACTCTGGATCATTGGAGAAAGTAATCAAATTCATCAGTTTATACCCTCATCATACTGTATGAAGTAACGTGTCTTATGGCTTGTTATTCGTTCATTTGCACAGATTTGTTTGATGTCAAGAGATGAGAAAAGCATTTTAATCACGACATATGCTGAACTAAAGCAGTGTATGGAACAGTCTTTCGGAGAAATACTCGCTGCGGCCAATCCCACTGCGAAACCACAGACCTCTGCTCCTCATCCACAAATGGTCCAAGCAACACAGTCCCATACGATTTCTCACTGATCAGCAAATAAAGAATAGTTAATGATCCTCTCTTACTACCCTTTATAGAAATCTCGATATAGAAAAGTGCATTTCCAGAGGTTAGTAGTAAATTATTTATTATTCTTGTTAGTATATTTTTTGAAAGTTATTGCCCTTATAAAGGACAAGTATCAGTGTGGGACGCGTGTCAGAGAATGAGAATTATATATTAAACTCTTAAGGCCAACTTTCAGAATTTCAGTCGAGCCTCTGTAACGTCGTCACCAGTAAGTTCAGTAGTGGAGACACCACGCATTCATAACTGTAAAAGACTATATACTACTCTGTAAAATGTACTTTTAATTACTAAAATGATGATGAATGCCGGACTAGGAGATTTTATGATGGAAAGAAATAGAGGGTAACTATAGAGAGAATGACTATGAAAACAATAATTAGATACATACGTACATTGAAACGTACAAGATGGTCGTAGTAGGACAAATGGTTACTAGAAGTGTTATTAATTGTTTCAAGTGATGTACAATAATATTTTTTTTCACTTTTTTTGCGCAAGAGTGGTTCAGTGTAAGCACTCTCATACAGTTTTTCAAGAACATTGGAATTCTCAAGTGAACAGTAAATGCGACAATCTTAATTTTGTCGCCGTCTGTAAAAATTGTTTTATCCGCAACTTTTTATCAAACTGCAGATTAGTGAACAGTAATACTAATATCCACAGAAAATATTAGCAAGTTCTGGACAGGACAGTGTGCATAAAGCATTACGAGAAGATTTTCAGGCTATAGTTGTGATAAAGTCTCCGAAGACCTTACAGCTTGTACTGTTATTAGCATAGATATTGCAGTAGTAATGGTATAATCATGTTGATAATAATGATAGCTATAATTTTAACTGGGAGAAGAAGATGGACCGAAATTATGTTAGTTAAAATATAATCATCACTATAGTACTTTGGAGTTACGACAATGGTTCTTGGTTTCTTGTTTTCGTGTATGAGACCATTTGTTTACATTAAGGGCTTGCAGAAACATCACTGTCGGTCCATCTTCCTCCCATCCGTTTGTAAAAGTACTGTAGTAGTTATATAACGAAAAAACTGTGACCTGTGAGACGCATAAAACTGATAACTAAAACTTGTGATCTCTCAGCATTTGTTCTACAATGCACAACAACAAAGAATACAGATTTGTAAAAACAAAAATAATTATGCTGTAGGTGGAGTTCCCCACCCAAAACATGAATGATTATGTATCCAAGCAGGAATGAAAACATTTTAAAAGTCCAGTGTGAACAAATGCAAGTAAGGAGGCCTCTGTTATTGTGACGTATATATTGACAAAGGTCGACGACAAAACAACTAGAACATTAATAATGTAAAATTCAGGTAAATCGAGAGCCTTTAATAATCTATAACTAACTACTTGGGTTCCAATGAAGAAAGAAAGGAAGAAAACATATCTTATTATTTATTTGCCCCGTCTCATTATTAGTTTTTCCTAAAGTACCACTCACTCCTTGTTGTCATCACAAAATTAAATGCATCATTTATTTTAATTCATATGAAAAAAAGGAAGATGAAAAAAATTGATAAATCAGGCGCTCCCGTGTTTTTCATCCGGAAGCGGGGGAAGAGAGAGAGAGAGAGTGAGACAGAGAGAACAATGTCATAATAATAATATAAACAAAGCCGTCGAAGAAGAAAATAGCATTCCAGTAATTTTATGTATAAATTATTATAAATCTGTAATAAGCGTGTGTTTCTCTGCGGGGCTTCCACTGTGAGAGCTCACTCACGAATCACCAACATTTTTATTCTTGCATGTCCCAATTTATTATTATTGTCATCATTATTATATAAAAAAGCATCCGAACCAAGGATATTATCCAGTTGGTGTGTAAACGAGTAAATGAATAAATAGTAAAAATAAAAAAATGATAAACATTACAAAACGTTCATAGTCAGCATACTTTATTCAATCCCAAGCTTCTTCAAATACAAATTCCACTTGCGCAGTTTCAAAACCATGCAACAATGAATACTGACCTGAATAACAGTACAAATCTAATCATAATGTTTTTGCATAGTAAAAATTATTATTAACAACGCTAGAAAAATTTATAACAAATCAGCAGTGCTGGCTGAAGTACACCATATGCTTCAGGGCTACCCAGCTTTTACAACCATAAAAGTAATACAAAACTATTCTTCACTAATGCAAGTGTAGCTCACTGGTTTCCTTGCGTAAAATTATTACTAATCCCTTGGGGAATCAATGGAGATAAATGGCAGCAGCAGCAGATCTTTAAACAACTAGTAGTGGTATATATTAAAAATACAAAAGTAACAAGTGGACTATAATGGTAATTGTAAAAATCAATATTAGAGAGGATATAGCTCGTTGTCAAACGAATCTGCGTACTATGAAGAGATTATGTACGATAGCTTGTTTTAAAAAAAATTGTCATGTCACCGGGTGCGTGAGATTACACATTGTCAAAATTGACAGTAGCAGTCTAAAAGTTTGCATATAAAAATGTGCAGAGAGAATAGGGTCAGTATGCTTCTATGTAAGAAGGTCAATAGCTGTATATACTCATATCAGTCTGCATTATGGACGGAATGGTTACTGATTCATGATAGTCTTTAGTCTTCTTAAGTACTTATTAATATTGTTGAAGAGGGCAAATGATGGATAAAGTTGAAGAACATTGGCAAATTCGGTCTGACTGATCAGACGCTTGTATCCCTGCTCGTATCCCTACTGTAAGAAGGCATCACAGGTCTTTCGTATGGTCTTTCATAGAATCTTCTGGGAGGTTCTTCAATAGGAGTAACAGCAGTCGCGATGACCTCCTGATGGCTGATGATGATATCCTGACTTGTGCTCATGACAGGTGGTGTTATTTCATAGCTACCCTTCTATAATAAACAAAGGAGCATGATCATGGTTACATCATGGTTACAAAAATATTTAACCGTATTATGATTGGAAAGGCTCTACAATTTGGTGAGTAATAACGTAACAGCAGTAATTGCTTTGGACACAGATCATACCTCAATCTCATGACCATAAGAATAAGCCGACTTTTGCCTTTCCATTGTTCTCTCCCGGTAATTCCTTCCTCTTTCCACAATCCTTGTACTGATTTCTGTCCTCACTCGAGCACATATCTTATCCCCATACATAAGTATCACCATAATCACCATCATGACAATTACGGCCAGTGAGGCTAACGCGGGCCAGTAAACGTGAAACATAATGTCTTTTCCTTTTTTTTCTTCCTCTTGAATATAAACTCGTAAAGGCACAGCAGTTGGCGACTTTTTTCTTTTTTAAACTCTAACTCGATCGAGAACTTCCTTCGCTTCCGATAATTCTGGTTCCAATGTCAACGGCGGTTGTTTCGGTGAATGGATATAAACTGGTAGTAGCAGTCTGTAGATTATCAAATAACAATCCCATCGTTCATCTGCACTTCCTGTACATCGCATCACCATAATGGATGGACAGCGTTCAGAATTTAGTCTTTGAATTAGCTCACCTGTTTCCAGTGTTCGGATCCCTCCAGTAATGCTTGTAGCGAGTGCAACAACAGAGTACAAAATTTAAAATGATTACAGCCAAGCCGAAAATAGTGCAGATGGTGATGCCAATGTAAAATCCAGTGTAGTCAGACTTTTCCGGACCATAAAGCTGGTACCATGGATTACTTTTCCAAGTCTCGTCGTCAATGAGCACAGACATAGCTCATCTTTTGTCCGACCTTACTGATGATACCCCTTTGTCAACTGTTATTCTTCAGTTCCACTAAATATTTTCGTATTATTTTCTTAGTCGGATTACTGACGCTTGTTATACAATTGACAGAGCCTTCTTCTTGTTGTTGCCAACAAGGTGTGTCTTCTACTATATAGGCTTAACCACCGCCCTCGTCAACGCTCTAACAGGAATACAGGAAAACAATAATACAACTTGCTACGCTCCCAGCTCCTCATTGCACCTCAGTGTACCTATCCAGTGCTTCATTCCCTGTCTGCAGCTATGGCTATGAACATTCATTCCGTATGAGTCAACCCTTTGAGACAGTGAGGAACTGAGGTGAGGCGAGGGTGTAATGCCCGAGGCATCCACGCATAAACATTCATTCCGCAGTACTTTCAACACACGTCTGCTTCGTAAGCATGTAGCTATATAGCCAGCCATGAGAACGATTTAACGGTCTAGGAATATGGAGAAATGATCACTTAAATTCCTGCACTTGTCACCGGGGCTGATGAAACACTTGGCAGTAAACGTCAGCCTTAGCATATGCACCTGATTTAATGTAAACTTGTTCAGTTTGTACTCATCCGGACAGTGGCTTCCATAGATTTTACTGTTTTAGGCCTGGGTTAAGCGTCCCAAAACTTTTTCATGGAATGAACCGATCAAGTAGAGAATATGTAATAATAAGCACGAGAGAACAACATTTTTTATTGCGTTCATCCGTTTGACGACGCGATCGGATACATAATACTTGACTGACTCATTATTATGATGATTGTTAACGCAGATTTGAATAATATACAGGCAGCTTTTGGCAATCTATAGTACAGCGAGCTAAGGCACATTGCATTAATACATTTTTAAGCTCCCTCGTAGTAATTAAGACATATGTCTATCAGATATGGTGAGTAATAATATCAAATTCTAAAGGGGGAAATCCTAATGATTAATCGCTAGAGAGCACAACGGTTAGAGTAAGTATGGGGCAGTAGCTAATGAAGCTGTTGCGGTTAGGCAAAGATCAGTATAGTAATATGAATAAAAATGTTTTATAAATGACAACAAGAAAGTTTAAGTACGACAAATAGTGAAAAGACAAACAAACAAGAATCACTAAATGATTACGACGGAATATATCTATCTCCAGCTAAGACTCTTAGATCATTAGATAACGTACGAGATGACATCATGACAATAATAATAATTATTACTTATGCTTCTTCGTACAATTTCTCTTTCTCTCTGTTGTTACTTTTTAACAGCAGCATGATTTTACAGTAGTTGATTTGACAATTTGTTTGTTTTTTTTGTTAAATAAAACTATAGAAGGCGGTCTAGATCACGTCGGCGCTCTCTATCCCAGGAATCAAAATGGCGGAAGAATTTACGGTAGCCAGTTGTGGGCTCTTGATCAGTAAGGTCCGAACTGATAAGAGCTCTATTGTTGTTATTATTGTGATTATTATTATTATAGTCTGCAGTAGGAGTAATAAGCTCTTGCTCTACCTGAGGTTGAGAATAATTTATGGGTCTTCTATTTCGATAGATGTTCTGCTGACGATATTCGGATGTGGGATGTTGTGTTGTCTCCGGCCTTCTCCCACCACCACGACCCCATTGTCCTGACCTTGTTTTAGGCAAGACGACATTTGTGGGGACTACAACTTCCTCGTCATAAATCTGTTTATCTAAATTTATCAATGGAAGATCAAAGTTTCTCGAGCTGGAGGATACGGCGATGGCATAGCTAGATGCTCGGGAAGTGGTTCCATGAGCACCATTTGTAACCGAGCTGGTGCTGTGAACAAGCCGATTATTGTTCCTTCCATTGGAGACAGCTTGGCTAAAGGCGGAGGCACTTTGTGGATTCTCATGAGTGGAGAAACTCACGCTGGATATTTGAGAGGTAGCGGAATTCTCAGCTGAATTTTGTGTTACTGTATTCAGAGCATTAAATGCAGGCTGACTCGTTGGGTCTCCGACTACGTCTACGGTCAATTCAGCACAACCTCGTGGTATGACTCTCTGTAACAATATTTCATTACAAAAATACTTATGCCTATAGAAGGCCATAGTTTACGGTTTCTGAGTTTTTTTACCGATTGGAAGACGATGCGACGACCCTTCTTCCCAACATGACACACAACGTTTCTCATCGCAGAGTGTATATCAGGTTTAGGCGGTGATGTTGTCCCCGTCGTAGTTACAAAACCAGGTTCTGTATTCACTGGCTTTCTGTACCCGTTCAGTTGAGGGGATGCAGCTAAAAAGATTTAGAAAAAATGTGAACATGAGTGCAGTGACAGCATCGATTCCATTATAATTACGTTCACAACAGTTGCTCTTGAGAAATGTTTGGATGATGACTGAGCTGTTAATTTTAAGTGCATAGGGAAGCGAAAGGAAAAATGGAGAGGGAGACAGAAAGAGAAAGACAGAGACAGTCGTCGTCGTCGTCTTTTTCAAAGAAGATTTTTTTTCTCTTCCCCTCTCCAATCCTTTTCTTAAACTGAAAACTAAGCCATCTGCTCCTACTGCTTGACTGACTGACATGAAGAATTCCCTTACGTGGTAATAAAGTGACAGTGAAAGAACATCTTGCTGTGTTATCACTCGCGTCTTTCGCCTCGTAACTAATCAAGTGCTCTCCAAGTGTCATGATGGTTCCAGGCTCATGTGATTTTTTAACCGTTGCGATCCGAACGTTGTCACTGAAATGCGGCTCCGTCCATGTAACTGCCTTGGCACTCTGACCTGGGTTTAACCGTGTTGTAAAAGACTCTGGGCATTCCCGTACACGGGGAGGATCCGTGTCTGCAAAATAAAAAGTAAACATTCCCGACTCTAGCATTCTGTCATTTGACGAGGATGTAAACAAACGGCTGGGGAAAACCACTTTGTCAACTTATAAAACTTTAGTATAATTTTTAAAGCCATTCTATTCATCCCCGCGTTTGTCTTCCGTTGATACAGTGGCTGATGTAAAACCAGACAATTTGGAGAGCAGTACCTTTTACGGTGAGAGTGAAGGAGCATTCGGCGGTGTTATTTGTTGGTGCGGATGTTCTTGCTCTAAATGTAATTCTCTGCTTCCCCGGTCCCACCTCAGATTCCAAACCCTTTGCCCATGAGGGTTCCGATGTTACTTGTCTATCATTTGACAAAAAAATTGTGTTATTTTTGGCATCCTATTTCATACGTGAAGTAATTGCAAAGCCTTTTCGCGGAAGAAACACCCGCAATAGCAACAATAGTGGCTAAAACTTACCTCCACCAGTCAACATTAGTTTGCGGTTGAGGAATGATAACATAGGCCAAGTTCTGATTTGTTGGCAGGTCAATGTTGATATCGTCCGGGCATTTTATCCACGGTGTCTTGAACCCTGGAAAATTCATATTAATGCATGGGTAAAGAAATCATCTTAACCTGGTTTACTGTTTTAAACTGAATTACTGTAAGTAAGTTGAATGAAGCTGTTTCTATTGGTCGTTGGAATGATGGGGGAAGCAGTTGTGACAGCAGTGGTGTAAGCAGGTCTGTAGGGTGCATTGGTTCCATAGTAATAATATGGTCGGCGAGTAGTTTGGTATGGTCTTCGTCTGTCAATAGGAGAGGTATAAGTTGGAACTGGTGCGGATGCTGTTGGGGGTAACGTCGGAACTGGTGCGTATGTTGGACGCACTGCTGGTGGAGGTCGAGTAGGTCTGAAAAATGGAGGACGGAAAGTAGATTGGGGCTCCGAAGTCGACCTGAAAAATGGTGGCGGTGGTGGACGGAAGGTCGTTGGAGGTTGTGCTGGCCGGTAGTAAACTGGTCTAACAGTATTTATTACTGGTCGAGCAGTAGTGACGACTGGTAATTCGGGCTGTCTGTACAGCGGTGGGGCGACCGTTGATCTTATTACCTCCTCGGTTGGTGGAACTTGAGGAGCAAATGAAGTTGGCCTGTATCGGCGGTTACCAAACCCACCACTGACCTCATTAGGAGGTAAACGTGGGATCTCATTGGACGGCGTCGTGTCCGGAGATCCAATATTATTCCAATTTGGTGCCTCAGTTTTGGCAATTGCTATTAAAGTACATTGACAGCCGATGTTACTTATTCAGCTCATGAAAACTATGTTAATAGGCAATCACTACATTAACTAAGGGTGGTGTCGATTTCCAAGAAACTTCTTCTCGCTCTAAAACGATGAAAAAATTAGACTTGCCTTGACAGAATCCATTAGTGACTCCCTGCCATGTTCCATCCGACGCATTACAATGAAGAGTGTACTGTCCTTTCATCTCAAAACCAGGTCGGCAGCGAAGTTCACACATGCTTCCAGGCGCGTATGTCGTTTGTCTCTGTTGGCGTCTCCTGGGATAATGTCGTCTGTGACGGAAACGGTAATTACTCGCCCGGTTCCCCTGTGTCCTGTTACGACGTGCAGCCCAATCCTGTAGTCGTCGTCTTTCCAGTTGACTATGTCTATGATGAATTCCCACAGGACTTCTGGAACAGTACAAGAACGCAATACCCACACCACGTGGGACCGGAGGAGTTGAACAACTTCGCACCCCTACCGTCTCTTCTGCTGGTCTTGGCCTGGCAAGTGTTGTAACGGGTGCTGGGGTAGTCGTGGTGGTCGTTGTTGTTGTTGGCTCTGGGGTTGTGGTGGTAGTTGTTGTTGTAGTCGTCGTCGTTGTTGTTGTTGGTCTCAAATTACACGTTCGACCATCACTATCCAGATCAAAATCATCTGCACAAGTGCAGTAAAAGGATCCTTGGGTATTGATGCAATCTTGAGTACAGCCCCCGTTATTTTCCTCACATTCATTAATGTCCCGGCAGTTCTTTTCGTTTCTATAACCACAATTCCCTACTTCTTACCATCATATTCATCATTAAATCTCTCAACGTTGTCTACATTCAGAACAAACTTTACCTAAAATCTTTCCTAAAACCAGGTGGGCACGTGCATCGGTAGGATCCCAGTGTGTTTGTACACTGCTGTGTAGCTCCACAAACCCCTTGAAGACACTCATCCACATCTGTGTGTGTAAAAGAGGAAAGAGTTGCTTTTTACTGCAGATAATTTACATGCCATGGACCAACCTGTGCGTTAAAAAAGCTGACAAAGGAAAAGCCCCATGCAATAACGTTGATAATGCAAGTCAACAGATCGACACATGCTATGTGTCCTACCATTATTATAACAAAATCCCGTTCTATTACATGGAACGCAGGCACGCAAACATTCTGATGTGCACAAGTCATTCAAAAGCATAAAAAAGAGCCATTTGAAGCAGAGAAAAATTTGAAGAATTCCATCCACTGTCAATGTGAATTTCAGTCTCTGACTTTCTATTACAGCATCTGTATTTAACACTTGTGTATGCATTTGTCCTCCGCGGTGGCAGACTGCTGATGTTTCCTTGTCTCCTTCCAATCCTTCATGGGGTGGTAGTATATGGTGTTGAAAAAAAAGTTGATTGTCAACGTTCCAAGCAGATCGTGTGCTAAGATTATGTCATGTCACACACTCGCTGCTCATGCACGCAGCCGTTTAGCTACATTTAAAGCAGTAGCACTGTTCCCTACAATTATATCATCATCGTTTATATGATTCGATCAAGTCTACAACTATACGAGGATCCCTATGTTGATGTTCATAACAAAGGCTTGCAATCGTGAGGAAAGGGAGAAAAACACAATATTGTTTTGTCTACTTGATGCAAAGAAAAAGACGCGTAAATAAGAACAGAAGGAGAAATGGAAGTTTGACACTTGACTACGGTTACGGACGTTATGTTAACAAATAAATTAATCTGTCCTGCATCCTAGCATTTCCCCCCAGGTAAACATGGAATATTGGCAAAGCGTGAAACGACTATAGGCTCTAAGTCATGCACGACAACCAACGGAGTGACAGCATTGGTATGCCTTACGAATGAGGAGAACAAAAAAGCTTCTATAAACTCAAGCAGAAGACAGTGAAAGTATGAGTAAAAAAGTTTGGAAATATATAATATGTTTGTTTACCCAAACAGGCACTTCCATCTTCTGACAATCTGTAACCTGGAAAGCATTCAATTTTTGTTGGAACTTCTGCCGTAGGTTCGAGACTAGTTTCTTCCTCTTCTTCACTGGAAAGTTCTACGGATTCTGGGAAAGGAATGGGAGTTGTGGTTGGTCGCTGTTGGTATGTTGTACCCCGGTCAACTGTACGGTCAATGAGATCCTCGTCAAATATGCGATTTTCTGAACTGTCAACCTCCGATGGGAGGGTGCCGTATGGTTCATAAACTCTTGTTGCCAGGACTGGTTCTTCGACACTTTCTGGTTCCGGGGTAGTTCGGGGTGTGGGGGTAGTTTCAGGCTCGGGAGTTACAGATGGTCGGCCACCATAGATTTCTTCGTCATCCTCATCAAGCTCATCTTCGTCTTCATCTTCTTCACCATAACCTCTTCGCCGATTATCCTCCTCCTGACGTCTACGTTCCTCCTCTTCACGTCTCCTGTCTTCCTCTTGACGACGTCGTTCCTCCTCCACTGTACGTCTTCTCTCTTCCTCAATCCGCCTTTGCTCTTCGGCTTGCTGCCTCCGTCTCTGTTCTTCCTGACGTTGTCGCTCTTCATCCTCCTGGCGTCGCCTTTCCTCCTCTTCCAGCCGGCGGAGGTCATCCTGTCGCCTTTTTTCTTCCTCTTCCACACGTCTACGTTCTTCCTTCGCCCGTTGTCTTTGATCCTCTTCCTCCTGTCGCCTCCGAGTTTCCTCCTCTTCACGTCGTCTTGTTTCCTCTTGCTCTCGGATTCTCCTGTCTTCCTCTACTCGCCGCCTCTCTTCTTCCTCCTCTTCTTGACGTCTCCTTTGTTCACTTTCACTGGGTCGTCGTTCTTCCTCACTCGTTGGCTTCCCTGGACGCTCATCAACGCCAATACTATTGTCTTCAATGCTTCCAGACTCAACTTCATTGTCATAGGCAGTAGGTGAAGGAGTTGGGAATCGCTCTATTGGACGTCCGCGCTCTTCTTCTGAGCGTTCAGGTGTATACCCTCGCCCTTCATCTTCATCTTCGTAGGATGATGTTGGTGCTGGAGGAGGTGGTGGTGGTTGAGTTGTATATGAATAGCCATAGTTCGGCTCTTCCTCTTCTTCCTCCTCCTCTTCTGTCTCTTCATATCCTCTCGTAGTCGGTGGTGGTTGTGGTGCTTGAGTGGTGAATCCATATCGATAGTCCGGCTCTTCTTCCGTAGCATCTATCTCTTCTTCGTCCACTTCCGTCCCATAATTTCTTGTGGGAGCTTGAGTTGTTTCGTACTCTCGAGATTCGGGCTCTTCTGACCGGTCTTCATAGGAGGCTGGTGGAGGGGGTTCCGTTGCACTCGGTGCGGAGGTTGTTTCATATGAGACCTCTTCTACACTTGGGGCTGCTGTAGTCTCGTATGAACTTTCCTCTTCCTCGCCTGAAGTTTCAACACTTTCAGCCGGAGCCGCCGTAGATTCCACGGAAACGGATGCTTCTTCGATATCGTAACTTTCTGTTGGTGGTGGGGAAGTTCTATAACGTTCCAGGTCATCACGTCCTGATTCCTCTATTGGCGATTCTTCCCGTTCTTCTTCCGTCTCTCGCGATGGCTCTTGCTCTTCTGATCTGTAGCCATTTTCATCATAAGGTTCACGTTGGGTCGGCGTGGGCTCAGGAGTTGTTCGCTCATATTGTTCTTCAGATATCTGTTCAGTATAGCGATCATCTTCTTCCGCTTCCCCACGTCTATCCTCAGATTCTTCTGGCCGAGTTTCTTCATTATCTTCGTATCGTCTTCGGTCATCTACCTCATTACGTTCTTCTTCATCTTCTTCGTCTACCTCTTCTTCTTCTGGCTGTGGTGGTTCTGTCGGGGTGTAAGCTGTTGTTGGACTCTCTTCATATGATTCTTCCTCTCTTTCTGCTGCTTCTTCACTGCCACGGCGATCACTTTCCCCTGATTCAGGTTCACGTTCTCCGGACTCCGGCTGAGGTTCAGGCTCGGGTTCAGGTTCCGGTTCAGGCTCCGGTTCCGGTTCAGGCTCTGGTTCAGGCTCTGGTTCTGAACGTCTGGTTTCTGGCCTAGCTTCAGGAGTGGGTTCACTTTCCGGTTGCTCCTCTTCATTTTTCTCATTTTCTTCGTAATAATATTCTCCTTCATCTTCACCTTCTCTACTGGAAGGTGCATCTTCCTCTCTATCCCCTTCTCTATCCTCGCCCTCCCCTTCACCCTCTTCATACTCATATGATGTTTCAGGTTCCTCTTCATTTGATGACTCAGCCTGCCTGTGATTTCTCTGAAGAAGCTTCTCATCTCTAAATAATTTTTCCAGAGAATTCACCCGTCAGAAGAAATAATTGATTGGCATGAATGCATGCTGTTTTACAGATAAAAAATTCCTTGCAACCTAACATTTTCCGCATGAATGAAAACCTCCTGCCGTTTCAACTAGCTTGCTACTCTCCTGGGTTTTCTCTTGATGAATCTCATGGAAACTGTAACGTACGCAGTTGTACCCATCTTCGTCTTTCTTACGGAACGTGCGTGCTTACCAAGTCATACGCATTTTAACTTTCCATTTATTATTGCATTACGCAAAATAATTCTGCGACTAGCTATTCCACATTCTCAAGCTTGCTGTAGCTAAATAAGATTCGTGAATGTGTGTGTAGCTATGTGGTAACATTATGAAGAAGGAAAGAGGGATGCTCGTGCTAACTTTAGATTAGATCGCAAAAACTGCCAGAGTTGGGAGACACACGCACATGTACTAGACACAAAGAAGCATATATACCCACACACGGAGGTACAGAAAGTGCGGACAAATTTATCAAATGAGATGCGCGCAGTTAAATGTTCGTAAAATTTTTGATGACTACAGAGAAAAAATGATGATTCATTAGGACGGCGGTAAAAAATTTAACAAATGAGGACAACAAGCGTTTGTTCTAACCTGTGTCTCTCTATGTTCACGTGTAG